>BDDC01000068.1:97092-129053 GCA_001662425.1 Chlamydomonas sphaeroides | reverse complement strand
GGGCCTGGTGGCGTTGGAGGCAGGGAGGGACGCGGTGGGAGGGCCAGGGCCGGCGCCAGGGGTATTATGATATGTTGCTGGGGTCGCTGCGCCTAGAGGGTAGAGGTCAATAGGCAGGAAACGGCCTTCCGCGTGCCTCGTGCCTATGCCTACCCCGTCCGGCTACCCGACCCCACCCAACACCACGATCCGGGCGCGACGACGTGGTGTCGATCACCATGCCTTCCCGGGCAAAAACGATCGTTCCATGATATCGATTATGCCATCGATTCCCATTTGTAACATCGATAAGTGTATCGATCAGGGTCCGATTGTGGTCAAATGGAATCGATCAAATCGATCACATCGATGGAAGATACGACCCCTGGTGCGTAGCAGAGACGTGGTCGTCTAGGGGACGCCTGCGCGTGGGCCCCATCGCATACCACAGCGCAGCAGCTGGCTCGCTCCCTCAGGCACCTCCCTGGGCGCCGGGCACGCCCGGACACCCCCGTGGTCTAAACTCCCCCCACCGCCTGCCGCATCCAGCCCGGCGCAATCGCGATGGATTATTGCAAGCGCAGCCCCTCTTCTGTGTCAGCCCTTCCCCCCACCCACGCCCGCACGAAGCCTCATTCTTGCCGCTTGCCGCACCGGGCAAGCGTACCAAAACCCATACCGCCTGGCATTGGCACTTACAGGTGTTTCAGGCCTTTCGTCTTGCTCATCACATGAGCAAGATCGACGCTTTAACATTGCTATAATCAATCGAGTCCAGCCGACGCCTGGGACACCTGTCCCAACACTTAATTCTTCATAACCTCCCGAGCACAGCCTTGCCAGCAGACCATCCTGCGGTATCCCTCAACACACGCGCCACACTACACAGCACAGTCGTAAGCCCAACCCCCAGGCTGCAAGTACAGGAGGGCCCCAGGGCCCGCCACGGAGGGCGCAGCCACGGCCCAGCCGCACCGCGGCGCCTTGGCCAGCACAGCAAGACCGCTCCCCCGCTCTAAGGGGCCCAGGTGACAGACAGCCCACAGCGCTCCGCTGCCTCACCCCGAACTCTTCTGCGCTCCGCGCCAGGCCTGCTGCTCGCAGCATGGGGCGCTCCCATGCCGCACACGCACGGCTTTACACGCCGAAGGACTGCGGAGGTAGGTAAGGCATTGGCAGGCGGTTAGCTGTGGGCTCCAGTCCTCGAAACCCCGCAGTCGCTGCAGCATCGCAGGCCATGACAGGATCCCAAACCCACAACAGGATGCAAAACTTTGAGGTCAGGCTCCCCCAGCCGTCGTCAACACCCATGCTCGCCCACAAGTCCTCCAGCCAGGGTCCAACCATCCCAAACCCAAACCAAGAGCGCCCCTGCCGCACCTTGCCGCAGCCGCAGCTATCCGTGGCGTTGGGGTTGTTGAACTGGAAGCCGCCACCGATGAGCGCCGAGCTGAACCCCAGGTGCATCCCGAACAGGTACAGGAGGGACTGCAACAAGCGCGGGGGCCAGGGAGGGACGTGCGGTGTGGGGATGATGCTTGGCGAGAGGAGGGATACCTCAAGACGGCGCGCAAGGGCCAGGGCAGCTTGGGGCGTACCATCCCTGGTCGCACCCCTGATATTGCCACGCCGGGCCCACCAGCCTCCAGCGCAGCCCTCACCCTCCAGCCCAGCCCAGCCCAGCCCAGCCCAGCCCAGCCTCAAGTCTGCAGCCGCAGCTGCAGCTTCCGTAGCGGCGCAGCCCTCAGCCCCTGGCCCCATCTGCAGCCCAGCCTTGAGCCTGCGGAACAGCCCCCCAGCCTGCAGCGGCCGGGCCTCACCTTGGGGTCGATGACGAGGCGGAAGCCGTCCTCGTAGCTCATGACGTGGTCGTCGCTCGTCACCTTCTCCTGCGCCTCAAAGTCCATGACGTACGACAGACCGGAGCACCCCCCTGCAGCGTACGCGAGGGCGAACGCGGTGGGCGAGGAGGGGCGTGGGCACGGGCGGTCGGCACGAGGTGAGGGCCGCATGGGGGCTTGCAAGCAAGCACCAGTTCGAGGAGCCGCCTTCCGCGCTGACCGGAAGCGGCCTGGGCGTGGCGGAGGGCATGGACCAGAGACGCGAGGGATTGGATGGGGAGCGCTTGGGCGTGAGGCGCGTGCGGCTGTAAGCTTTCATGCCTACCGGCCGTCCTCAAGCGCCAGGGCGACGTACGGGGCCGTGTTGGGTGCGCTCGGCGCCCTCCAACGCACCCTGCTTGACGCCGACTCGCAGCAGCAGCGTTTCCTGGTTCTTGTGCTCCGCGCGCAGCTTCTTCAGCTGCTCCATTGCCTCGGGCGTGATGGTGATGGCGGGGGCTGGGGCCTTGACGGTGGCCGGCGCGCCTGGCCAGGGAGGGAGAGCGTGCTGCCGGTTAGCGCCGACGTGGTCGCGGTATGCGGGGCAAGTGGGCGGCGGGTTGCGCGTCGGGCCCAGTGCTGGACAGTTCGTAGCGGAATGACAACGGCCCAGGGCGTGCCGGGAAGAGAGGAGGGGTGGATGGGGTCCTGGCTGGGGGGCCGGCCGTCGTGCTGCTGAATCGTTAGAACGCGAGTTCCGACTGGCGTTCCACCTGTGCTAAAATGCATCAGCGGCAGTGCCGAACAGCCGGCGAGGGCAACGGAAACCTGGCGCGCTCTTCGCGATGTTGCGCAGGGGTTCGGCAGCAAGCGCTCAGCTCGCCATTTCAGTGTTGCGCGAATGTCGGGATGGGCAGCCACGAGGCCAGAAACCAGCTCGCGACAACATTCCTCCGACAGGTTCCCATCCCAGCCCTCACCAGCAGCCACCGCCGCGTCGCGTGCCAACACCAGGCGGCGTGATACCACAGGTGCTAGAGCTGGTTGACGCGCAGCGGAGCTCCGCGCTGCGCTCACACGGTTGCTGACCGAGAGCGAAAGCATCTTGCCGAATACAGGGGATGGACAGTCGGTGGACGCTCGTGGACGCTCGGTGGTGGGGTGCACTAGAAAGCTCTGGCACGGTCAGTGGCCAGACGAGCGGTCGTGCCAACACACAGCCCCCGCTCGCCCCTCCCAACCCTCGCCCTCTGTGGCCCCAAGACTCTTGTCTGCAGGCTGCGCAGTTCGTTGGGAATTCATGGGTTGGCTGAAGCCGTTTGCGTGCGTGCGCCCCATTGTGCCGTAGGGAGCCCCACCTGGATGTAGGGCATGTACAGTGCTCGAGCGGGCATGCAGCACGCATTCCCCGCATGGTCTCGTGTCCGGCGCCCCCCCCCCGCCCCACCCCCGGCACACCGTTGCCTCTCATATCCCGACAACCCCTAGCACATTGCCCCCTGCCATCACTGCCCATCACCGCTTCACTGAGGAACGGCCAGCGTGCTTGTCAATACACTGTGTTGCATCCTACGCCGGACTCCCCGCAGTATGCCGCTCTAATAGGCTGAATGTCCAGCCCATATAGTGAAGGAACAGTCGTTAAGCGTCTTAACTTTGGGGCCGACGCGAGGACTCCTCTCTCGGCGCTAGTTTCGGCGCGTGCCGCGCGTACCCGCGCGCAAGCATGCGCAGCGAGCCCAGTTAGCGCCTCGCACGCGGGCCCAGTGCGTTATGGCTTGCCTGAGGGTGAGTCGCCGGAATTGGCGGGTCCAACTCTATGGCTCGGCATTGGAATGCTGCACGTGGCAGCAACGTCGCGCTCTCATCGCATATAGCTTTAGATCAGCTCATGCACCGCTGGCGTGTGCGCTTGCAGACGAGCTACATGGCCCGCAGCGGCGCAGCGGGGGCAGCCGGTCGGTGTCCTACCGCATGCCCGATAGCGACGACGAGCTGAGCGAAGGAGATGATGTAACGTCGGGCGTGCGGCTCGCGGCGAGCATCAGTCGGCCGGACGCGGTTGAGGAGCAGCAGCGGCTCGTGCAGGCGCAGCTGCTGGCGTCACTGCAGGCAAGCTGCCGCGCTCATGGCCGGAAAAGCCCACGCGCAAGCCAGGCGGCAGCCCAGTAGACCCTTTCTTTATCTGGGGAGCTCTGAAAGTGCTGCAGCCAGGGGCCGCGCGCAGGCGGGCAGGACTGTCCGCTAGCAGGGGGCCAACCCTCGTGCCCCGCGCGCTCGCCTTCCCGCGCCAGCGCAGGCCCCCGCCCCGTGCCGCCCCCTCCACCTTCCGCCCTACCCGCTCCCCCACACACCTGCAGACGCTGCAGCACGCCAAGCAGTCGTCATGGTCCCAGCGGCTGGCGGAGGTGGACGCGCAGCTGGCGTCCAAGCTGCGCCTCGTGGCCACCACCACGGCACGCAAGCAGGTGCGGCCTCCCGGGCGCCCTCCCCCGCCTCGCCGCCTCCCCCACCCCCCACCCCCTTGCCCTGTGGCTCCCCTGCCCCCTGGCTCCCCGTCCCTCTGCTGACTGCTGCCCGGCACGACCTGGCCCGCGAGGACCATCAGGCCCTCCGCCTCCCTTGCACCCCGACCGCAACAGCCCATCGCCACTATCCCCCTGTCGCCTGTCTCCCGCCTCCCCTTCCTCCCCCGCCCCCTGCTGCCCAGGACGACCTGGCGCGTGAGGACCAGGAGGCCCTCCGCGCGCAGCAGCAGCGGCGCAGCGAGGTGCTGGAGCAGGTGCAGCGCAGCCACCGCACCGAGGCGGACCTGCAGGAGCAGCAGGCGAGGCGCGGGGCATGGAAGCACGGCGATGGGGGAGGAAGGGACGGGCGGGTGAACGGGTTCGGAGGGAGGGGCAGCAGGCTGTGGGCTGCTGCGGAGGCACCCCACGGAGGCGGACCGGCAGGGACGGCGGGCGAGCGGCGGGGCTTGGGAGCAAAGGGGCGGGTGCGGAACGGGAGGGTGCGGGCAGAAGGGGGCGGGGTGCGGGCTGTGGAGTTGCTGCATCGCGGTTCTGGGAGCAGCGAGGGCATGGGCTGCTCGCCCGGTCGCCCATCGGCGTCGGCGCGTAAGAGTGGAGAGTGGTGGGGACGAATGGCGGGATGGCGGAAGCCACTGTCGCAATGGGTCCCAAAGCAGTGGGCCCTTGAGCAAGCGCCGGGCGGCAGTGCGTCACGTGCTCGCACACGGACCCTTGCTCCTCGGCCCCCCCTTGCCTCCGCCCGCCTCCCCCCCACCGCAGATCAAGCGGCTGCTGGAGCAGCGCGAGGAGGAGCGGCGCAAGGAGGAGGAGCGGCGGCGGAGAGAGGAGGAGGCGGCGCGCAAGGAGGCCGAGCGGCAGGAGGCGGAGCGAGAGCGCAAGCGGCGCGAGGAGGAGGCAGCGCGGGAGGCCAAGAGCAAGGAGGTGCGGCTGCGGCCACAGCCGGGCCGGGCAAGAACGGATCGTGGCGCTGATTGGTCGCAGGGAAGTGGGGCCCGCTGTGGAAGCATGCAGGGCGCGTGTGTGGAGTCGTGGTGCAGCAGCCGTGCCAAACCTCTGGGTTCCCCGGCGGTGTCCGCAGGAGGAGGACGCGAAGCGCCGCGACGCGGAGGCGGACCAGAAGCGCAAGGAGGCCGAGGCCAAGGCCGCGGAGGCGGCCAAGGCCAAGAAGGATGTGAGCGGGATTGCAGTGCACGGGGCAGCGGCGTTGGCAGCCCTCTAAGGGCACCGCTGCTCCTCCGCCCTCCGCCGGCGTGGTAGCACGGCTCACGGCCCCCGGCTCGCGCGCCGCTGCCTCCACCAACCTCTACCCATCTTATGCCCACCAACCCCTTCGTTGCAGGCGCACCCCTGCATGCGCGTCGCGCCCGCGGCGGCGGCCCAGGCGGCCGAGCTGGCCAAGCAGCTGGCGGAGCTGCAGGCGGCGGTGGCGCCGCTGTTGGCGGACGAGGGCTGCAAGAAGCAGCGGCGCGACATTGAGAAGAAGCTCACGGTGCACGTGCAGCAGATCTCGGGCACGCAGTCGCAGGTGCGGCGCACACACAGGCGCGCACCTCAGGCGGGGGCCTCCTCAACACACCTCAGCACTCCAGCACTCCAGCTCTTTGTATGCTTATCATCGGTTCATTGGTACGGGGGATCTAGCCAGGCATGCCCCCAGGCACGCAGCCGCGGGTGGGCTGCCAGCCGGCACAGAGAGGGGGATGGCCTGATGATGGGCGTCGGGGCTGTCCCGCTGACGCCTGCGGGGCCTTTGGAGTGCGCGGGCGGGCGCGGGCAAACACGGGTCCGGGATGGGGCAAACACGGGTCCGGGGTTGAGCACCACCCGCATGCGGCTGCGCGGGGGCCACGGTGGCGCTGGGAGGAGGGAGGCAGTGCTGCCGAAGCGGGCTGCCGTTTGTCGCTGGGCCTCAATACCGCCTGCAACTGATCGCTGCGCCCGCAGGTGCAAGTCAAGTGCCAGGACGTGTACGCGCTGCTGAGCGGGCTGCAGGGCCCCTGGCGCAGCCTGGCGGTGCTCACCTTTGCCAACAAGGTGCTCAAGCAGCACGAGCTGGTGCAGGTGCGGCGGGGGCGCTGCTGCGGCCGCGGCGTCGCGTCGGGGGGCGCGGCGCAGCACTATGCACCGGACGCACCCACGCCACCGGCAGCGCGCTCCCCCACTCGGACCCCCTGCTTGCCTCCCGCCCACTGTCAACGGCACGTGCCATATGACCGGCCTGCGGTCCCCGTCGCACCCCACTTCATACACCCCTCTGCTCCACGCTGCCCCCTCTGCTGCCCCGTCCCCCGGCCCACGCCCGCCCTTTGCCCCCCGTCAGCTCAACAACAAGGCCGCCTTCCCGCTGGCGCTGGTGCTGGTCAAGCTGGCTCCGCTGTTTCCCGAGCTGCTGCCCGCGATGCTGGGCCTGGTGCACAAGGCCTGCCCTCTCGCCATACCCCGGGCCTACGTGCACGACAGCGAGCGCATCACCAGCAACGCGTACCACAGGTGGGGGGTCGGGGCCAGGCTGGGTCGGGTTGCTGCGGAACGGAGAAGAGGGTGGGGTGGGGTGGGGTGGGCGGCGCGCAGGGGTAGGAGGCTAAGGGCGGGCGCAGGGCGACCGGCGGTTGGCGGTTGGGCCAGAAGCCCGGGGGAGCAGCCGGGCGCTCGTGCGGGGCGCGATGTGAACAACTCAGCTCGCCCGCTGCTGCCATCCCAGGGGTATGGGCTTCGAGGAGCTGGAGGACCCCTCTGCGCCCACCGGCAAGGTACGGCGCTGCTGGGCGGCAGCCGGGCGCCTGCGGACGCCGCCCCTGGCCTGCAACCAGTGCCTCTTGACGTCCCGGCGCTTGGCCGAAGACGGAGTGGTCACCACCCTTGCATCGGTCCCGGCTGCACATGCGGTTGCGCCGCAGGTGTTTGAGAGCCCAGAGGAGTACGTCAAGCGGCTGGAGGGCGTCATGCTGCTGTACGGCGCCATAATGCAGGTACGGCACACCCCTCCTCGTACTGTACGGTGCCTGGCACGACCCTGCTACGCCCCTGAGGCTCGTGCCACGCCCCGCTGCTGCAAGGCTGCGTGCGGCTTCCGTACTGGCGGCCCGCTGCTGGCCGGCACAGCCACATACAACCACCTCATGGGAACCTCAGCCCTCCCGCTCCCGCCGGGGTCCATGCCGCCTGCCCGTGCCGGCCTTGCAGGTGGACGATCCCAACCCTCACGGCGTGGCGCACGCGTGGTCGTACCTGGCGCGCGCGCTCAACACGCTGCCGGTCGACCGCTACTCGGCCAAGGCTCTCATCGCGGTGCTGCGCGTGGCGGGCTTTGCGCTGTTCAGCAGGTGCGCTCGTCGAACTCTACTTGGTCAAGTGTACGCCGTCGCAGCAGCCTCGCGGCTGTGTGGCGGCGCCGGCGCATTTCCGTGCCGACTTGGTCGTGTTTGGAAAGCTTGCGGCTGCGTCTCCCGGGCACGCCCGCCGGCCCCCGCCGTGCCGCTCGGCTGCTGCGGTTGGCGGTCGTTGTGCAGGGTCCTCGCCATCATTCACGCGCCTTTCCGCCACGCCTGGCACTCGTTGTCACGTTTGATGCTTGCCATGTGCCTCTTCAGGTACCGAGGCCAGTTCGTCAAGCTTCTCGACACGCTGCGGCGGGAGTACCTGCCGGAGCTGCGCAGGAGGTGAAGCAGCCGGCGGCGCGGGCCCGCGTAGGGCGTGTGCAGTGCCCGAGAGTTATGTGTTGTCCCGGCTCTCGCTGTGGCCCTCGTAACTCATTTTCTCGTGGCTGACAGCTTTGCGTGACACATGCTAACGGGGTGTACGTGCTGTTTGCCTGCAGCGCCGACGACGACATTGGGGCGCTTGCCACGCTGCTGGACAGCTATATCAGCGACGGCGTGTACCGCAAGGCACCTGAGGGCCGCAATATGCCCGCGTTCGACATGTCGTCGCGGCCCGAGCTCCGCGCGTGAGCTCTGTGGGGCAAGCGGTGCGGCAGGCAGGCATGCCCACGCGGGTTGGCATAGGCGGGCCGAGCTGGGTAGGCGAGCATGGTGTCGGAACTTTTACGACATATGGTGCTGATTGGTGCTTCCTGCGCTGGAAGAGCGTCTCGGTGATGGTCTAGGGCACGTTGCGATGCTCGGCGGGGGGGTGGTCGGCACGGCACGAGCGTGCGGGTGTTGTGCGCTTGGTAGTGCGCTGTAAAGTACGTATGAAACAAGACAATTTCGCTGAGCCGGCGGGGCTTGGGGCTGGGCTTTTGGGTGCATCGGCATGCCGCGCGACCACACGACTCTCCGGTCCCTCAGCCGTTCAAACCAGTTTGGCTTGCCTTTTACCTATACCTCTTCACTAGGACACTAGGTGAACCATGCTGGCCCACAGCTTCGCCGGCCAGGCTCTGGCCTCGCGCGTTCGCGTTGCCGCTGCCCCCAAGCGCGCTCTGGTCATCCAGAATGCCCACAAGAAGGGTGCTGGTTCCACGAAGAACGGCCGTGACTCGAACGCCAAGCGCCGCGGTGTTAAGGTCTACGGCGGCCAGCCGGTGAAGGCCGGCGGCATTATCGTGCGCCAGTGCGGCTCCACGGTAAGGCAAACGTGGAGGCTGCCTCGCGAGGGGTGCTGGACGCTGGCGCTGGCCGCTTGCGACCGGTGCCACTCGTGGCTTGCGGTCGTCGGCTCGTTCCTGCCGAGGCAGCCGCTGGCGCATTCCGCTGGTCCAGCGTGCCTGTGCAGCTATTAATTGGCATTATCGTGGCCTTCTGGGCGCTGGCGCGACCTGAGAGCCTCGTCCCCCGGCATGCTGCGCGCAGTGGAACCCCGGCGAGAACTGCATGCTGGGCAAGGACTTCACGGTGTTCAGCACTGTTGAGGGCATTGTCATTTTCGACAAGAAGCGCGTGAAGCCGGAGGTGGGCATGTGCAGTCTCCGGGCGTAACGAGTCGCGACTCTGGCCCTTGCAGTCATTTTGTGCCTCATTCTGCATGGCGGTGCCGGAGGTGCCTTCGCGCCTTGCCTGTGGCGATACCAGGGGAGGGTATGGCTGCCACTAGGTGCCTACGCCCACTCGCGTGGCTGCTCGTCAGGAGTATCCGCCCGCTGACATGGTACCTCTCCTGTTGCGCACACACAGGTCCACGTGTACCCCGCGGACCACCCCAAGGCGGTCGCGGCTCTGTCTAAGACCCACACCAAGAAGACCCCCGAGGGCCAGCAGTCCCGCAAGGAGCGCCGGCGGGCGGCCTACCAGCCGCGCAAGGCCACCCTGGCCGTTGCCCAGGTGGCCGCCCCCGTCACCCCCTAAGCGGTGACTGGATGACGACAACTGCGGCCGGGGAGCCCGCGTAACACAGCGTGGGCGGGGCGTAGCAACCAGCGGCTGGCGCTTGCCGTGGCGCTTCCGCTGCTGCTGCACGACAGCAGCTGATTGGAAGCGGGAGAGAAGCGCCAGCCGTGAAGGCTGGCTGCCGGCCATGGCGGTGCCTCGAGTGAGCTGCAGCTAGCTAGCGGAGCCATGGCGCCTGCGGTGTTCCTCGGCGCTGGTGCGCTGGCCGCTGCGCGCGCGGCGGCCGCTGCCGGAATGGCTGGGGAACAGGGCGCCTGGCCGGCCAGGCTTGCAAGGGGCCAATGGCCGCGGGCCAAGGGCGTGCTGCTCTGCGCCTTTCAGCGCCGGGCGCAGGCGTTGTGCGCCCTGCGGCCCGCACGGGTCCAGTGGTGATGTGGGTCACGGATGGTGCCTCGCGTGCCAGCAGCAACGCAACGCCAGATCGCCGCAATTTTGCCTCTAGCGGCACACGCGTTGCGGCGCTGCTGCACGTGGTGGGGGTGGGCACCCTACCCTGCTGGCTGAGGACACTGAGCTTCGATATGGGTACAGGAGGGTGGTCAAGGGGAGGGGGTTGACGTGTAAACGTTTTGGCGCGCTGCTGACTGTCCTCGCAAGCCGTAATGCGGTCGGATGTGCTGCCAACGCATCATCGCAGACCTAGCCGAGCAGTGCCGGCGACCTAATGCAGGGGCAGCCAGTGTCCCGGCCAAGCGTGCGTGTCAGCCGAGGACGGACGCACGGCCTAGGGCTTACTCCAGGTATAGCAGCCGATTTGCTGCTCAACGACCAGCGTCACATTACAACAGCAAGGGCCTTTCAAGGCCCGCAACGCAAATTACGCTTGGCACATCTGCCAAGGGCTTTCACAGGTATCCCGCAGCACCCCCAGCTGATGCCGCCTCCCCGCAGCGCTTTGCTGTTACAGGGACTGGGTAGCAGGGCGGCAGCGAACGCGCGCCAAACATTCCCCAGTGCCAAGCTGCCAACGTTGCCAGCCCGCATCGCAGCCCCGTGCATAGCCTCCTCCATCACACGGTGCAGTCTTGCCACCCGTCTGCCTCACAGGCACCAGGCGCCACCGCAGACGCATAAAGCCATCTCGCGACCGTTACCGCGGCTCATGAGGATGCGTGGACACCCTGAAAAGCACTCACAGTGCGCCCACCCCAGCCTAGAGTTCGCCGGGGAGCCCTGCACGCCGGGGCCTGCACATGCGGCGGCATCCGCTCCGCCCCTCCTGCAGCTGGGGCCACAAGCCACGGGCCTAGGCGTCGGGCGCCTGCACCCACACCTCGTTGTGGCGGTTGAGGATGCGGAAGGGGCTGTCATACCTGTGGCGACACGGGAGGCACAACAGCAGGCCAGCGAGCGGTCTGCGTCAGAAGTCCGCAGCGCACCGCATGTGCCCCACCCAGCAGCCACGGCACGTGCACCACATGACACAGCGCTTCCCCGGCGCATGGGCACAGGCACACGGCATACGCGCTGCTCGTCCACCTGTGGGCCGCGGCCTTGACCAGCCCTCGCACGCCTGCCTGCTGGTACCCTCCTCCACCCTAAAACTCCACCCACACAAACACACACGCTCGTGTCGCTCGCTCACCCAGCGCTGAAGAAGCTGTCAAAGCTGTACGGCAGCATTCCGTCGTCCAACACGCGGACCAGCTCGGAGGCGCGGTCAATAATCTTCTTCTCGTTGCTGCGGCCGCCGTACGACAGCACGTAGTAGCGGGCGGCGGGCGCTGGGTCAACAAAAACCTCATCGCTGAGGGGGGCGGGCGGGTTATCCTGCGGGCGCAGCAGGCCGCAGGGGCAGAGCGGGTGCGGAGCGGGCGTTGCCTTAGGTGGCGGATTGTGCACGAATGCGCTGTCAGGCACTTGGCGGACACAGGCGACGCATGTGCCCGCAGCTGCCAGGGGCCCAGCCGCTGCTCAAGTGCCGCATGCGCAAGGGGCTCCTGTCGCTGTGCGCCGATGAGCGGACCCACCTGCAGCTCCACGGGCACGAAGAAGGACACCTGCAGCAGGGCGGGGCAGGGCAGGGCGTCAACGCAGGGTAGGGCACGGCGTCACGGCAGGGCGCGGTCCGGCGGGAACGCACTGCTGCCCAGTCCATGACACAGGCGGGGCAAGTCGCGCGGCCAGCACTTGCCCTGCCTTGCGCCGGCAGCGGTAGCGCGGCAGTGCGGCAGTGCGGCAGTTCGGCACGGCCCCCACGCACCTTGAAGTGGTCCTCGCAGAAGGGGCCCTGGCCGGGCGTGAGCTGCACCCGCACAGGCGCGGTCATGTCGATGCGCTTCATGTCCTCGTTGGCGCCGCTGATGTAGGCAAACAGGCGCTGCGAAGGGAGGCGGCAGCAGGCGTGTGAGGGTGCAGCAGCGCCTGGAGCGGCGGGGACAGAGTGGCAGGCAGCGACGGGGCGCTGCGTTGGGGCTGGCCCTTGACAGATCAGGCCGGGGCGGATGCAGTAAGGCGGCGGTGGCGCCTCACAGCCCAGGCCCCCGGGCCCGCACCATAAAGCCGGTCTGTACGGCCTTGTCGTACGTAGTGGAGGTTAGCTCGGTGGACATCCACACGCCTGCGGCGGCCGGCCACGAGTCGTGCAGCTGTCAGGCGTCTGCGGCGCACGCCGTGTCTGGGCACTTTCGCAACGGACGTGGGCTGTGTCGTTCTGCCCACTCTGACTGTCGTTGATTCCTGCAGCCCGCCACACGCGCTCTGTGGCGACTGGCAGAGGTTGGTTAGGTGCGGCGTGTGGGGTGCGCGCAAGCCTTGGCGCGCGGGGGCGAGGAAGGGTGACCGGCGTGCGGCTGTTGGCACGCACGCCTCCAACGTGACGAGGCCCAGGCGGGCCCAGGGCGCCAAGCGAGCGGTTGGAGCTCCCACTGCACGCCAGTGAGGATGTGCTACTGCAGCAGCCTCGTCGGCCTGCCGCGATTATGCGACGCTTCATCCGCGACTCCCTGCTACGCACCAGCCTCGTATTCCCGCAGCTCCACATTTTCCGCAATCGAGTTGATGACGGTATAGCTAGGACAGTCAAGGTCGTGGCAAAAGTCCGGTTTCTCTTCCAGGCGCATGCAGTGTTGGGGCATGGACCCCACGGCTAGGAGGCCAAGGACCGCGCAAACTGCGTTGCCGAGCATGGTGGCTAGTTGGTTGATGAGTGGCGAGGCATGCGATGCCGCTGGCTTTGGGCGGGGGCCGATCCGGTTTGGGTACGGCGTTGACGCCAACGGAGTTTACACCAAGGCGCTGCACGAGGGCAGCGGCTAGGCGGCAAGGGAAATGGTGCAGTGAAGCCCTGCTCGCGTGCAGGGGCACACAATGCTGTAAGCTGGCGTGATGACAGCCCGCAGAAGCTCGGGCGGCCGCTGGTTTGGCACACACGGTCCCACCTGCCCCCTGCGCCCGCCCACGACAGCCGACGAGCACGCTGGCAGACCCCACATCAGAAAGTCCCCTTAGCATCCGTTTCCATTTTCACTCCACACTTGTACAATAGGACGGCACAACTCCTGTTGCGCTCAAATTGAGCTGAAGCGCTCTCGGCGACAATAGCACCGCAGCCAGCGCATAGCCGGCACTATGTCGCTGTGGACGCTGCTTCAGGTGGACCGGCTTCGCTGCAACGACGACTGCCTTCCCATCGCTGACCTAGGCTCTCATGCGCGTTGACAGGCGGTGCTGCTGGTCTTCAACGGAGTCGCTGTGCTCAACAATGACCGCTTCCTTGAAAAGCGTGCGTGGCGCAGTAGCGCAGCTGGCGATCGACTTGGCACCGACGAGCTGTCCCCGTTCGCAGGCGGCTTCGGGTTCTCGCAGATGCGCGAGTCTAATTCCTTAAAGATGTCCATCATAGGCGGCATCCACGCGGTACACTATTTCAGAGGTCGGTGCCCAAACCCTTGAGGGTCTCGTGGGGACAGCACCCTGCCCCTGCTCGGCCTGAGTAAGCAGCGCCGTGTCTTTCCGGCGCCATCTCCCACAGGAGTACTCGTCCCAATCAACGCACTAGTTATTCTAGTGAAGCTGGTGTTCGGGTAACCAGCGCCCGGCGCTGTGCCGGCCTGGTCCGACTGCCACAGCTGCTGTCATGCCAGGCGGCCCAGCGCCTTCTTCGGAAGAAGGCTAGGCCACTGGACAGCGCGCTGAGTCCGACTCTGTTTTGAGTCAGAGGCGGCGTGCGCCTGACGACCAGCACCTGGCTGACAACTTGGCGAAGGCGGTGGCGCCGTCTTCATATGGGCAGTGACGGCGAGGCGCGTGCCGTTCGCCTGCGCTAGGAGTCTCTGGGAGCGCGGCCTCGGCCGCAGCTAGTGCAATGGGCCATGGGCGCCGTGCTCGGGCCAGGCGTCCCTCAGTTGGAGATGGTAAGGAGCTTGATACGGCGTTGGGTCGCAGCATGGCGGCAACGAGGAGGGCCCCTCGTGTGGGACGCCCATGGGCGCTGTGAGCGCCTCCGTCAGCGCGACAGGGGCAATCGAGCAGCGCCGGTGCGCCTCACACGGCTGCAAAGCGGGGGACATGCTGGGTGGCGGCGTGCATGGACGGATGGACGGATGGATGGAGCGCTTCAAGAGTCGCACCCGCATTGCTGCCGAGGCACGACACGACAGCTCCGTTGTGGGCTCAGCAGGCGTGCTGGCCTAACAAGTACCTGGGAGCTAGGTTATGGGGCGCGGATGGGGCCGGCGGTTGCGGCCTCATGGGCTGGCTGTGCGAGCTGGCAGTCATGAAACAAACGAATGAGAGGAGTACGGTTTTCATTGCTGTAACATGGTGGGTCGGCAACCTCCGAGTCCCTTGCGCTAGACAAGAGTGGCCTTGCAGAAGACACAGCCCGGGGGCCGTCACGGTGCGGCCGCCCCAGGCTGCCCAGCGCCCACACCCTCAGCGTTGGGCTGCGGTCCGGCAAGTACCCCCACCAGCGTCGCCATGCCCCTGCCCTCTAGCAAGCCCGCATAGTTTGCAGACCGATGGCCTCACGCAATGTCACCCGCACTCACACGAAAGAAGGCTTGCACTGAACACTATTCGGCTCGCTCCAGCACACGCCACTCCCACATGCTCTCAAACAACACACCTACGCCACTACCGGTACTCAGCACAGCACATGCAGCGGGACGGCTCCGCCGTCCGAAGGGCATACCCTGCACACACGCGAAACAAGCCCCGAGCAGCGCGCCACGCTGCGATGCCTTCCCATATAGCCGACCGCAGCGAGCCACTCACGAGCCTTAGGGCCCTTAGCGCAATACGCGCCGGCAAGAACACAGCCACAAATCTCCAGAGCCACCGCCCTAGCTACCATACCGGCACTTCCGCAGCAGCTACACCTTCAGGAGGGTACTACCGCCGGGCCCGGGCAAATCACCCTGCGCCGCAGTTGCCCCACTCCATATGCTGGGCATATGCCCTTACTTGCCGCTCCGTGAAACCACCGCCCTGTGCCGCTACGCTACGCTTCACACCGCACGGCCAGCCGCACGCCCTTGTGCGCCTCACTCAGACACACACACGCCCTTGTCCGCCCGGCCACGCAACCTGCGCCCAGCCCCCGGCCGCAGCCATCCGGCCTCACTTAGCCGCGCAGGCGGTGCAGCAGGCCGTCCAGGGACCGGCTGTGGCGCTTCACGATCTCGGGCCGCCGCGGCTTCATGGTGCGCGTCAGCGTGCCGTCGTCCACGTTCAGCGGCGTGCGCACCACGGCAATGTGCGCAATGTGGTCGAAGGGGTGGTAGTCGGGCCGCGAGGCGTTGAGCCTGTGGGGCACGGCAGCAGGATGTTGTGCGGCCGGCGGTGAGGTACGGTAAGCGGGCAGGAGGTGCACCTCCGGCGCGGCACTGTGCTACCCACGCTGTGCTGCTTGGCTTCACGAGGGTAGCAACGTGTGCTCGCAGCCCGAATCGCTGGCCGCAACCGCGGCCCTCCTACGCGTCGCGCGCGCCGACCCGCAGCCCCCCCACCCCCTAGAAAGGCCGCGCACCGTGTGACCTCGAACATGAGCTGCTCCTCCAGCTGCGCCGCCTCCAGTGGGGCGGCGCCTGCGTTGGCCGCCAGCGCCTCCTCGTCGGGCCACACCAGCGCCCCCAGCTCGCGCTTGTCCTGCGGCAGGGGGAGGGCAGACATGGGGCAGGTTGGAGGCGGGGCTGCAGGAGCAGTGGCGGCAGGCAGAGTGGTTATGCAAGTTGCGGGCGGGGGTTGATGAAGGCCACAGGCCAGGCCCCAGCACTTGCTGGCTGCGAACAACACGGGGAGGTAAGCCCTGGCGGAGGCGCTCCCTCACGGCCGCCCGCCAAGCCGCCGCTTACCTGGCCCACCAGCACCACGTGCTTGATCAGGCTGCTGGCCGCCACCGCGTCCTCAATGGGCTGCGGGCAGGAAGCAGGGCGCCGCGGCGCATACCCGGGGTCAGGCAAGCCAACGCATCAAGGGTGGGCCATAACGCATCAGGTACCCGCACATTCCAGGAGGGGCTGTAACACCCCGGCCCCTGGCCCACGCTGAGCTCTGCGCGACCACCGTATCTTCGCACCCCGGCCCCCCCCCTGCAGCCCACCTGCGGCTCCACGTTCTTGCCGCTGGACAGCACAATGGTGTCCTTGGCGCGCCCCGTCAGCACCACGTGGCCGGCGCAGCGCGAAAAGGGCACGCCCCCGGGCGCCACCCAGCCCAGGTCGCCTGCGCGGCGGCGGCAGGCGCGACAACACACACAGGGCCTGGAGCCGCTACACAACCGGCAAGATCCCAAAGGCCTTCAAGATCATCCCCACCCTGCGCAACTGGGAGGAGGTGCTGTACCTCACAGACCCAGGTACGTCTACGCGTTTGACCGAGAGCGTGCTGTGCCGGGGCCGAGTTGCGTTGTTAGCATGGGGTACTCTCCGAGCGCGCGTCGGCGGGTGCTGCGGCTTGCCGTCACACATAGCCACAACTTCGCTACACTGGTTGCCAGGTAACATACGACGCGGTACGCGGGCTGGGCCGGGACGCGGGTTCTCACGGGCGGATTGCGGTCGGGCTTCGTTATCCGCACTCGCACCTAACCGCATTCCCTCCCTGCACGGCCGACGTGCCACTCAACCCTTAGCTGTGCTGTGCCGCGCGTGGGGTTCCGTCTTCACCTAACACTTGAACACACAGTTCATCACACAGAATTCCCGCCGACCGACGCACCGCGTCCCGCGCATTGCCCTGCACCATCCGGGACCCGCCCGTGGCCCCAAGGCGCACCCGTGTCGAACCAGCCCTCGCCCGCGCGGAAGGCCTTGGCGGTGGCGGCGGGGTCGCGGTAGTAGCCCGCCATCACCCCGGGGCCGCGAGCCAGCACCAGGCCCTGCTGGCCCTCGCCCAGAGGCGCCAGGCTCTCGGGGTCCACCACGCGCAGCTGCGTGGCGGGGGTGGGCACGCCCACACTGCCGCGGATGTTCTGTAGGGATAAGGGCGTGCAGCCGTCACATCTTATCGATGGATTCGGTAGTGTCTATCGGTAAGAAACGTCGACGTATCGATAGACTCAGTTTTAAGATGCGAGAGCTGGGCGAGGGCAAGATGCCACATCAGGGCAGGCGCGCTTGCGCAATGCACAACGGCCGGCAAAAGGGGTGCCACATGCTCGGCAACAGAGCTCCATACGCAGCGCCCGCTGTGCACGGCCGGCGGCTCACCTGGCCGGGCGCGTTGGCGCGCCTGCAGGCCAGCACGGGGCTGGTCTCGGTGAGGCCCCAGCCGTTGAGGATGGGCAGCCCGATGGCCTCGTAGAAGTCGTCCAGGTGCGCCGCCAGCGAGCCACCGCCGCTGACCACGGTGCGCCGCACGCCCAGCGCCTCGCGCACCTGCCGGGGCAGCACAGGGCGCAGGGTGAGGCGGGGAGGCAAGAACCCGGATACAGCGGGACGGACCGAGCTCGGGCTGCACCCAGCACACCTTGCCGTACACCAGCTTGGACGCCAGCGCCTGCAGCGGCGCCAGCATCGCCGCGAGCATCGCCGCGCCCACCACGCGTGCCGCCGCCGCCAGCCACTGCCCCAGGCCGCCGCCGCCGCCGCCGGCCGCGTGCTGCACCGCCAGGCCGCTCGCCACGCGGCTGGCGCGCACGTATGCAGCGCCCGCCGCCAGCAGGGCCTTGGCAACGGCGGCGCGCAGCGGCGGCGCCGAGGCGAGGCGCTGCTGGACGCGGGTGTGCAGCGTGTCCAGCACCAGCGGCACGCAGACCTGCCGGGCGGCGAGGCAGGCGGGGGCGCGCGAGCACGAGTCAGGACGCCATGGCGCCGCCGTAAGGGTGTGTGGACCGGGTGCCGCGATGTGCGTTGGGCAGGCGGGTGGGGCGGAGATGGCAGCGGTGAGTGGGTGTTCGCTACTGCACAGCCGATAAAGGCGGCCACGGCATTGGCCAGGTGCAGGGGTGCAGGGGCAGCGGCGAAGACACGAAGGGCGTGGCCGCGGCCGCACCAGGTGATCGGGCGGGAAGGCGGTCAGGTCGTCGCGCAGGCGGCGGACGTTGGTGTACACCTGCATGCGGGGGCGGCGACGTCGGACGAGGAGGGGAGGCAGGCGGGGTTGTACGACACGGAGAAAAGGCACAGTCGCAGAGCAGGTGGGTTGCGAGCCCGAAGCACACAGGTTACGCCAGTCAGGGCGAGCCATAACCTTCCGGCGCGACGGCGCGCGCAGGCCCAGCCACAGCGCAGCCCCGCCCGCCGCACCTGGTGCGCGCCCTGGGACAGCACGAAGTAGGCGCAGGTGCGTTCATAAATGTGCCAGGGCGGCAGCAGCGACAGCACGCGCTCGCCGGGGTGCACGTCGATGAAGTGGGTCAGGCTCCGGACCTGGCGGCAGGGCGGCGCGGAGCAGCGCGGGCGCGCGGGGAAGGAACCGGTTCGGTAAGCGGCGTCCAGGTTGGGGCGCGGCCGGTCGTGAGGCCTCCGGGCGCAGTCCTGAGGGGCGGGAACCTGGCCTTGCGACTGCGAGGCACGCGCCAGCACATCAGCAGCACAGGGTGTGGCGGGGCTCACCTGGTAGGCCAGGTTGGCGTGCGTGAGCATGACGCCCTTGGGGTGGCCTGCAGCGGACATGTGCACAGGCGAATAGCGGCCGGGCAGGGCTCATCAACTGCGCTGCTCTCCGGCTGGATACAACGCCTGGGGCTTCGGGCCCGGCGGCAACCGCCCGGACCCATGGCAGGATTGGCAGCACGCGCCGCCAGGGCCCTGCGCGCCGCGCCGGGAGGCCTCCCTACCCGTGGTGCCCGAGGTGTACACCAGGGTGGCCAGGTCCGAGGGAGCCACACAGGGAGCGCGCCAGCGGCCGCCGCGCCGCGCTTCGGCGCCCGCCGCCAGCAGCTGGCCGTAGCTGAGCGCCGGGCAGCGCAGTGCCGCGGCCTGCGCGGCGCTGGGCTCGCCCCACAGCAGCGCCACGAAGCGCAGTGAGGCCAGCGGGCTGGGCTCCTGGGCGGGCGCAGGGTGTTGATGGGGGTTGCAGGGTTGCAGGATGTGAGGTGCACGCCCAGGTGGGTGCAGAGCATGCGCGCCTGGCCAAGAAATGGCTGCGTCCGACACTCCGACTGTTGCAGCGAGGCCAGCGGCACGCGGTGTGTCCCACCTGGGCCTGCTCGTGCGCCGCCGCCGCCGCAAGCAGCCGGTCCAGCGCGGCGCCATCCTGCGGCACCACGAATAAGAGGCACAGCACACCAGCACACCGTGAGGGGGCATCCCAGCCCAGCGAGCCATGGTGCGCGCAACCGCGCCACGGTGACCCGCGACCCACATCGGCCCGACCTGACCCACATCCCGGCCTGGCAGCCATGACCCTGCAACAGGCAAATTCATACCCGCCCCCCATCCACGTTATACAGCACTCGGCCCCGCCGCCGCAGCAGCAGCTAGCGGTCCCCCCAAACCCCAAGCACACCTGCACCACCAGCCCTGCGGCGCCGCTGTGCTGTGCAATGAAGATCAGCTCCTCGGGCGGCGCCGTCGCGCCCCGCACCACATCAGCCGCGCCGCAGGCCAGGATGCCGCCGTCCGCCACCAGCCAGCGGGCCGAGTTCTCCGAGAACAGGGCGATCTGTGCAGCGTGCAAGGATTGACACATCATCGAGGGCGTGAGGTTTGTGTGCAGTGCTGCTTGCGGCGACCGTTGCACTGGCTTTGGGACAAGTCGGCGCAAGCCGGACTGCGCTTGTGAGCATTGCGTGGCCTCACCTTGTCGCCTCGGGCGACGCCCAGGCCCTGCAGTCCAGCCGCCACATCCTGCATGGCCTCGTGCAGCTGCCTGCAGACCAAGGCAATGCGTCGGGGCGAGTTGGGTTGCGGTGGGCGCATCAGCGGGGCTGCGGGCTGCTTGCCGAGCCGCCGGGCAGGCGTACCGTACCTGAACGTCATGCGCGGGCTGCCCTCTTGGTGCGGGTCGTACACGGCCAGCTGGTCGCCGTACAGCTGCGCGTTGCGTGGCCAGCTGGCGGTTGGGTGGCGAGGGTTCGTGGCAACAAGGGTAAAGGGTGTGCCGCGCTTGCAAGGCGCTTGCGGAGGATCTCCACAGTCAACAAAACTGCACACCAGAGATCCGTCCGCCGATGGCTGACGTTCTTTGCTAAAAAACGACACAGCGACTGTCCTGGGTTCCGGAGCGGCGCCGACATAAAGATACAGGCAAGTACTCAAACTGTGCAACTGACATGTCACAGAGCGTGTCGATCCTGCCGCTGGGCTCCGCGGCGACCTCGCGAGTGAGCACGTCCCCGACGGTTGTCTGCGTGGCAACCGCCGCTTTGAGTGTTAGTCAAGCGAGTCGGCCGCCCCCGCGCTCGCTTACCGGAGCGTGGATCTGTGCTACGCCGACCACAACGCTGCGCGTCAGCGGCTGGCTGCCGACGCGCTGCCGGAGCTGTGCAGGCCATTGACCTGGCCTGGACGCAATTAGCGGCCTCCGCGGTCGCACAGTTGCGGCTGAAGCGCCAGCAACCGAAGACGTCAGCTGCATCCTTGAGGGGCGCTAACAGGTCGCACGCGACCAATAGTGAAAAAGCCACAACCGACTGCGCGAAAGGACCCACGCTGCCCCCGTGTGTCGCGGTGCACACAGCGCGATATATCTGACGGCAATATGTGGGTTCGGGGCCAGGTGAGCAATACAGGGGCTCTGCAGTCGCCGCTTCATTGGCGCCGTCGCACAGGTCGCAGCACGCATATCACGGCCCCGATGCAGCGCGAAACGATCGATGCCGCAAGGCCTTACGCTGCTGTTCAACCAGGACCGCTTGTCTATGTACCCGTGTCAACAACACTCGCAGCGACCACTTGCAAAGTTCTTGGGGTTCCTGTTGTTGTGACCCTCCACGCACGCATTGAGTAAAACCGCTCGTTGATAAAGTTGTATAAGCTCTCAGCATGTCGGGCGAGGCGCCCACAACGGCGCCGGCGCCTATCGCGCTGCCCGGCGGCACGCTGGAGGTGCGCTCACACGCGCGCAAAGGGCGAAGTTTACATACTACGCGACTGGTGAAGGCGGGCGAGGTTGTGCTGTCGGAGGCGCCGCTTCTACTGCTCGCGGCGCCGGACATGGCCATGTCAACTTGCGCCACCTGCCTGCGCGCGGTGCCGGGTGCGTGTCTGCTGGGGGAGCTGGGCGCGCGCAACGCACCAGCTTGGGAACCCCACTGCGCGATGCACCAGCCGTCGAGGCGGCAGGCCGGCGTATCCGCTGCTGGTGACGGCACGCCGGCGCTGGCGTGACGTGTTGCGTCCCTAAGCCACACCTGCCCGACCCCCCGGCCTTCGCCTCCCCATCGCGACAGGCCCCACAGCAGGCCTGGCATGTGCTGGATGCCGGCAGGCCTGCTTCTGCAGCACCAGCTGCCAGGCCGCCGCGCAGGCGACGCCCTGGGTGCATTCGCCGCCCATATGCGGGTGGGTGCCTGGCGGCTGCTCCCAGTAGCGTCCAAACACACCGACCACATGGCCCAGCGGGTGCCCACCTCAACCACACGCACCCCTCTCGCCACCTTGTCCAACGTGCTCGCACACATGCTTCGGGCCAGCGCCGGCCTGACGCTCCTTGCTGGCTCTACCGCACCTGCCGCCCATCGTCCTCTCACGTACCCCCGTGTCCCCCATCGCCACCACCACCGCTATCACCCCAGCGCCTACGCCAGGATGGCCGCCCTGGGCCTGGGCCCCGAGGAGGCATCCCAGCTGCGCTTCCTGCTGGCAGCCGCAGCCCTCAAGCTCACACCCACGCCCGACGCGGGTGAGCGCGGCGCAGCTAGCCGACCTGGCACGGCCCCCGCCAGCCGCCACCCGCCAGTGCCGTGCTGCACACCCCGACCTGCCATGTTGCCCCTGCCGGCCCTAGCCGCCCCAGCATGCTGTGGAGTAGTGTGACGCCTGTTGTGTATGGCGCCGTTATCCCGGCCTGCCCGCAGCGTCGCGCTACGCTGCGCTGCTGGAGCTTGTGGGGTCGCCCTCGGAGGCGGACGTGGCGCAGGCGAGCCGCCTGGCGCCGGTGCTGGCCGATGCGCTGGCAGGTGAGGCGGGGGGCTCGTGAGGGCAAGGGGCTGCGGGGCCTTGCCTCTTAATGGGTCCTGGGGTGCTGTGGACTGCGCATTGCGGAAGCCACGGGCACGGCAGGGGAAAGCTAGAGGGCAATATCAGGGGCAGTGTTAGGGGTTGGGCCACATGGGAAGCGGTCAGGGCAAGGGCGGGGGACGGACCGGATACATGCCGGCTCCAGCATGCGGTTTGCTTGCGGAGGTGCGCGGTCTGGGGGAGGTCGATCACCGGGAATTGGGTACGGTACGATCGGACTCACACCTGACGAAGCCACGACACGGCATGGGAGGCTGCTGCACGGGCAACGTCATGGGAGTGCTACAGACATGGCCCCTGGCACTGCCACGGCCTGGTCTTCGTTCAGGGTCACCGAGCCTGGCCGGGACACGGGCACTGTGACGGGCACTATCATGAAATGTAGAGGCAGTGTCACGGGGTGGCTGAGAGCCAGGTCCTAAAACCGTCATGGAAGGTCACGCAGGGGCCCATTGCACTCCGGCCCGCATTCTGGCCTTTTCGCTTCACCGCGCTACAATTTGACCGCACGGGGGGTGCATTTAGCCACGGGAGGCAGTCCCGGCTAAGCGACCGCACGAGCCGTTTTGGTTCGCACTTGGGGGTGCGCGTCGCAGATCTGCGAACGAGGGGGCCTTAGGGAGGCTATCGCCGGCCATTGGGATAATGGTAGGTCGCTAAGTGTGACTCTAGCCGACCGACGAAGCCAGGGACACGGCATTGTATTAAACATCACGGGCAATGTCACAAGCCGTAGCTGCTGCAAGCGCTGTCACAGGCATTGTCACAACCTGCGTTTCGGTCAGGGTTTCTGACATTTTTGGCCACATTTTTTGTGGTACCCGACTGGGTACCGGGCCGTGGGGGTTCCTGCCCCCCTGGACAGTATTTGGGGTGTAGGTATTAAGAAGCGCATTCTTGTGTATGCAATACTCAAATTGGTACTAGTACCCATTCTCAGAAACCCCTTCAGCTCCGGCCTCGCGGTGACGTAAAACCGAAACTTCCGGTTTTAGGTGACCGCCAGGCCGTGGCACGGGCAGAGTCACGGGCATGTCCCAGGCGGTGTCACGGGAAGGCTCGCGAGCGAGGCGCTAAGACCGCACGGGATGTCGCGCAGTCGCGGGAGGTATGTCGTGTCACAGCAGCAACGGGTGCGTGTGCATGTCGTGTGCCGGCCATACCCAGCGTGTGTGGCATATCCCAGCCGCCGCTACTGCCTGCCCCTCTGACCCCGCCGCAGGCTCGCTGCCGGGTGGCTCCCCCGCGCTCGACGCCGCGGAGCTGGCGGCGCTGCTGCGCAAGGAGCAGCTCAACTCGTACGGTGTGCTGGCGGCGCCGCAGCAGCTGCCGCAGCGAGAAGGCGGCGCGGGCGCGGGGCCAGCGCCCGGCGCTGCCGAGGCGGATGAGGACGAGGACGAGGACGACGAGCGGAGGCTGCGCGGCAGTGCCATTTACGCGCAGGTAACGCGCGGTTTTGTGGAGGGAGAATGAATGGGGATACGCGTTGCTGTCTCTGTCGTCCAGACCCCGCCGCCTCCTTGCCCGCCCCCCTTCACCGCCTGCGTCTCCCATCTCTCTGACCCAGATCCTCTCCTAGTCATCGCCGTTCGCCACACGCCACCCATCACCGATCACCATCGCCAATCACCGGACTTTCTCCCTTCCCTGCCGCACGAGCTGACGCCTTCCGCCCCACCCGTTCTCCTGCGCCTCCCCCACTGGCCAGGCCTCCCTGCTCAACCACGAGTGCCTGCCCAACGTGGCGCGCTTCGACGCCTTCGACGCGGCGCCGCCGCGGCCCGACGCCACGCACGCCTCCTTCCGCGCGCTGCACGACCTGCCGCCCGGCACCGAGCTGGCCGTCAGCTACACGCCGCTGCACTGGGGCCTGGCGGACCGGCAGGTGCGCGGGCGGTGAGGGGAGGAAGCGCAGCTGGGAGCGCGACTCGGGGACGCCGTGGCCTGGGCGGGCTGGGCTTGCTGAGGTGGGATCTTGGAGGCCTGGGTGGGCTGGCTGGGTGCGAGGAGGCGACGGGCGTGCCTGGGAGGCGTGGCGCGCGCGGCCGTAGGGGGCGCAGCGAGGAGCGGCCAGGCCTTGTGAAGCGTGTAGCATGGTGGGGTGGGAGTAAAGAAAAGTTGTTAGCGTGTGTGGCGGGACGGGTTCCAGCCCCGACGGCAGGCGGCTGGCAGCATCCGGCCGAAGCGCCAGCTGCCTGCAGCCGGCGTGTGATGTTGTGCGCAGCCTGGCGCCACCGTATGCCCTTCGTCACAGGCGCAATGTCGCGAGGTGTACGGCTTCTCGTGTACGTGTCCGCGCTGCCAGGTGCGGGCTGGGGCGGGGAGGGGAGGGCCGCGGGATGGGGCCCCGCGAGGAGCTGCGCACTGCGGACAGAGGCGGCCTTGAAGCGGTAGTGCGCCAACAGGGGGGGGGGCACGTTTTACCTCCCTGCAACGAGCAGCATGGCGTTGCACGGTTGGCTTGGCGCTGCGGACATCGGTGGCTGTGTGCTGCTCAGCTGACCCGGGACCCGCGCAACCTGTCTGCGCTCTGCGCCCTTCCGCAGACTGAATCGCAATGGAGCGACGACGACGGCGAGAACGAGGAGTGGGCGACGGACAGCGAGGACGACGCAATGGGCGCTGACGCGCCGGCGGCGGATGGGGCGGGCGACGGCGACGGCGACGCCATGGACGACGCCGGCGGCGAGGTGGAGATGGAGGAGGCCATTGTGAGCGGGGTCCGGAAGTGCGGTCCGCAGAACACAGGCGCGCGGCGGAGCCTGCCCCCGCGAGGCCCCACACGCCCCAGCCGGACCCGCCCACCGCAGCCGGCGCGACATGCGCACGCTCTCCGTGGCCGCGCCCCGACGCCCTTGCGGCAACCCTGTTGTCGCCCCTCCCCTGCTGCCCCTTCGTGCGCAGGGCCCTATCACCGCGCCGCCGGGCGAGGAGGGCCCGCTGGAGCCGAACTACCTGCGCCTGTTCCTGCTCAAGTACATGTGCACGCGCCCCGGCTGCTTCGGCACCGCCGCGCCGCCCGCGCCCGGCTCGGCCCTGCTGGAGTGCAGCGTGTGCGGCAACAGCCGCTCGGAGAAGGAGTTCCTGAAGGAGCTGGAGCGCGCGCAGCGCGAAGAGCGGCGCGCGGCTGCGGCCAAGGCCAAGGGGGGGCGAAAGTAGGCCGCGAGAAAAGGGGGGGGGACAGCCTGGCGCAGACGAGCGCCACATGGTGGTGAAACTGGCGGAGGTGGTTACAACCCGGGCGTTACATCTGTCCGTCCCCTGCCTTTGGGCCACAGTCGCGACGCACCGCGTGTGTCACGCCGCCACTCGTCTCTCGGTCAGCAGGCGAACTAGCTACTCTCTAGGACGCCTGGCAGTTACGTGGAAGTTGGATGAATCAGCCATCGGTGGCGCGGTAGCGGCGCGTCTCGGCAGATGTCAAGTGCTGTGGAGTCCTTTGTTTTGATGTGCATGTACGCGATGACTGTGTAGGTGACAGGCAGGTGCACATCAGCCGGAACGCACGAAACCCACGAGCGGGTGGGCGCGGGTGCACCTCGGCGCCTCGGTCGCCTCTTGCCTCGCTTGCTGGAGCTGTAGCGCGATACTTCTTTTATATGCATGTCAGCAATGCTCTTGCACTCGCGCTTCGCCTCGTTGTCGTTTTTTTAAGGTGGGCGTTCGTTGCAATGGGCTCTCACCCGACAAGCACTCGAGATCAACACGATACCAAACATCAATCAACCTGACTAGTCACGGGCAGGGTGGTCATAGTCCCTTCGACGCTTGCCCCCCTCGTTCGCATCTCCGCGACGTGCACCCGCGGATGCTATCTATAACGGCTCACACAGTCGCTACGCAGACCTTGCAATGGATTTGTAGTCAAGGTGGGCGCGAATGGAATGGGGGCTGCCCGCTTCCGCGGTCGTCGCCAGGTCGTACCTTGCGATTGCGATGCGTTGATAACCTCGGGTGCAGACCCCTACGGCACACACATATTGCGCGCCTCGCCTCACAGAGCGAGGCTCCATCCTCACCCTTCGCGCCGGCACAACAGCGACCAGCCGTCCCAAGCTTCATTACAGCAGCCTCCCTAACTTCACCGCTCGCCTCGCCCTTCGTCCAGCTCAAGCTCTTCAATTGAAGGCCAGCTATCACGCCCCTGCAACGGCAGCATACCAAGCTCCGCCTGGAAAAGGGACAGGTCGTCTCTGCAGTTGCCCCAGCTACCGCCGCTCCACCTCCCGTGCTTCCAAGCAGCTCATCGCATCCTTTGAAGCTCAATATCGAGCTTTACTCTGGTCAACGCCTCCTGCCTCGAGGCCGACTCGCATCAATCATGGACGTCCTGCCCGCTTCGCCCTGCGCCAACAAGTCCAAGCAGCTAAGCTCTGCTCAGCAGAGGCGCCCTGCTGGCTACTGGAAGACGTTTAGCACCTGGTGGAGGTCGCGACACTCTGCGCTCGGCACCCGGCCCACCGTGCAAGAGGTCATCGAGTGAGTACCATATGGGATGCAAAGGGCAATTGTGGCGCTGGCGAGTATCTGGGCACACACTTTGGGTCGCCACATGCTTCGACATGGTCCGCACAGCCTCAGCAACCAGCGCCGTCGTGCCTCGCGAATGCTCCCGCTGCAATGCAGCTAACAGCAGGTACCAGCTCCGGCTGCAATACAGAAAACCGCCGGTGCCAGCCCGATCACCACCCGACCCGACATGTCGATCAGCTCCTCTCCGCCCCCACAACCGCCACGCACCCAGCGCCGTTTCTTACTCCAGACTCGCTCCTCCGCCTCGACCTCCCCTCCGCCAACCCAACCACCACTCCTGTTCCTCTCCGCCAAACCATCCACCTCCGTTTCAACTCCCTTTCCGCCTCCCATGCCTGCTGCTGAGACCCCAGCGACGTACCCCTCTCCACCCACAAAACCGCCTTCCCTCTAATCCACTCCACCACCTGCTTCTCGTTCCCTCCACATCCTTCCCCCCACTTGTCCTCTCCTCCACCTGCTCCGCCGTCTCTCACCGTCTGGCCCCTCCTCCCTTCCTCCTCTCCCCCCATACCGGTCCTGCTCACCGCCTCCGCCCTCTACCAAACCGCGCACCTAACCCGTGCCGATTTTCGGTAGTTGGTACAACGAGAATGCTTCTAGCTCGTGGTCGGCCGGCCAGGTGCCGACGCTCAAGGCCGTGCTGCGACAAAGCAAGGGTGAGTGTCGGCCGGGGCTTGCCGGTCAGGGTACATGATCTGGGACGTAACGATGTCTTCTTCATCGGTGCTTAGTGGGAAGGCCTGACGCCGTGATCAGCTTCGTGCAAGTGTCCCACTGTTTGCTTTCGTGCATCTAAACCATTGTTCGCTTCTCTGCTGTTTTACCCCCGCAGGTCTGCGACCCATTGACGGCCTCAAGGAGTACTTCCGCGAGTATCGCAAGAAGCGGAAGCAGCAGGTGGGTGTGTGGCTAGTCCAAGCGCAGTCTGCGCCAGGCAGGGATTGGCTAGGTGTGAGGTCCGTAGGAGGGATGGCGGTATCTGCCCAATCAGGCAGCCGCTGGCAAAGTGCTCGTTGTCTTACCTTGCCCCTTTCCGACCCTGCCTCGCGGCCCCCTCCCAGGGCGGCCAAGCTCTAACTGCTAACCGCGACGACGCGGTGGCCGGTCGCCGAGCGCGCGCACCCAAGCGCCGCCGTGCTCGGGCTGCCCGCGACGAGAGCTCCTCGGACGACGACGAGGAGATTGAGGAGGTGGAGGAGATGAGCTCCTGTGAGGACCACGACATGGACGCCACTATCAGCGACAACGAGGAGGCCAGCGCCCCCAACTCGCCGGCCGTGCCACGCCGCGCCCGCACCTTCGGCGGCAGACGCCCTGTCGCTGTGACCACCGGCAGCACGGCTATCAAGGACGAGGCCGCTGGTTCGCTGCCGCTGGGCGTGACCGCCTCGTGGCAGCTTGTCGCGGACGGCGTGGCGTCGCCCTTTGCCGCCGCCGCCACATCCGCCAACTCCAGCGACGCGGCGCCGCTCCTGATGCCGCCGTTCCCCATGCTGCCGATGCTGGCCGAGACAGCGCCGTCGTCTGTGGCGTCCGCCGGCGATCCCGTGCACCCCGATGTCGCGCCGGCCATGGTCCCCATGTGCAGCTCCGGCTCGCCGCCGCCGCAGCTGCAGCTGTCCCCCGACAGCTCCTCCTGCGCCGACGCCGACGTCTCGCTGGCACCCTTCTTCGTCGTCCAGGCGGTGCCGGT
Source organism: Chlamydomonas sphaeroides (assembly GCA_001662425.1). NCBI lineage: Eukaryota > Viridiplantae > Chlorophyta > Chlorophyceae > Chlamydomonadales > Chlamydomonadaceae > Chlamydomonas > Chlamydomonas sphaeroides. Next base: position 100,601 of record BDDC01000068.1, on the reverse strand, counting down.
GGTCCGCCCGCCGCGCCGGCTGGCGGGTCTCGGTGTGCCGCGCCTTCCGCCGCTTGCGTCAGCTCCCATGATGATGGCCTCGGCAACGGCGTCGCCGGCGTCGTCGAAGGGCGAGCCCTTCGTCAAGACTGAGCAACACGACCAGGAAGACCGCTGCAGTGTCGGCGGCGGTGGCGGCCACCAGCAGAGCACGCGCTACCCCAACATCTATGAGACGGCTGTGCCCGCCGTGTATGGCTTCTCCGTGTACGGAGCGCCCCCGCCGTACGCGTACCCGTGCTACATGCCGTACCCGTACCGCGACCCCGTGCCCTATGGTTGCATGCCGCCCAGCGCTGCTTGTGCGCCCTACCGGATGGACGGCTTCGGTGCCTGCAGCGTCGACGGCGGCCACAGTTACTCGGCGCCTCATTGCCCGCCGCATTACGCGGCCTGGGGCACCACGCCGCCGTGTGCCGGTGGCTGCGCGCCCTTCGGCTCCAACGCCTCAGCCGCAGCCGGCGAATGCGCCGGCAGCCGGCCGCACTCGCCTTATTCGGCGCATCCGCAGGTGTGGGACATGCCTGCGGCTGCGCCGCACGCCTGCGCCCAGCTGCTGGAGAGCGTTGAGCCGTGTAGCAGCACCGGCTCGGGGCTGCCGCTTTCGGCTGCGCAGCCGTCGCCGTGCAGCAGCGAGCTCAGGCCATCGACCCGGCCCGCTCCGGCGCAGCACCTGCTACGCACGCTGCAGCACCAGCAACACGCCGCGGCGGCAGCCCACATGCAGCAGCAGGCCTTCGGCGCGCTACAGCACCAGTTCGACATGCAGCCGCCGGTGCGGGGCATGGTGCCCAATGCCAGCGTCAGCAGCTTCAGCAGCATGCCCGTGGCGCCGTCGGGCGGCGAGGAGCACGGCTTCTGCGCGCCTGGCTCGGCCAGCGCCGTGGAGGCTGCTGGTGCCGGCGGTTGGCCCTTCGCGCACGCGGCGCTGGCCAGCAAGGTGGCGCCGGTGCAGGCCGCCGACCAGGCATCGGCGCCTAGCTCGCCGGCTATGGCGGCGGCTCCGGTCGATAAGCAGCTGGTGGAGGACGAGGGCCTGGGCGCCGCTTTCGACGCGTTCGTCGACACCCGTGACGGCCTGGACCAAGATCTCGATTTGGCATGGGAGGATCTCATCGTGTGCCCCTTTGACACCGCGCTACCATGCCAGTAGTCCAGCGAGACGAGATATGTTTGCATGCGGACGGGCCAACCCTGGCGCGCATGTTCGGATAAAGTGATGATGCGGCCCGGTGGTCAGGCGTCACTGGGAACGTTCACCGAACGACTGGATGATAGTAGACTTGTGATCTTGGCGGACAAAACTTTGTGCAGGCCCATCGGGGCGTTCTTGTGATCCTGGGGCCTGGAGCTGCCCTGCGTGACGCGGAGCACTCGTGATTACACTGAGCGCTTCATATGCAGGAGTGCTGTCCGCCCTGGGATTTGCATCATGGAGGGAGGTATGACACTTGAAGGCGCTCCGTCGTATGGTGCATGCACGCATCTGTGACGGCTTCGTGCGTGTGTGTGTTGCAGCGGCGAGAAGCCTGAGCTAGCAGTAACGGGACTGATTATTAGATGGCCGATAGTCTACGCGGGGAGGGCAGTGGCATGGTGGTGATTCAGCCCCACGCTCTCCTCTCATCCTGCCCTGCTTCTTGCGTTGTTCCGCAACTTCGTGATCCCGGCTCTCATGGCGCGACAACTATAGGCGCCCTGTGTTGTGCTTGTGGCAAGTGTTTGGACCTAGTCGCCGAGAATTGAAGACGTGATGTGTGGGGTGTGGCTGACGCTTGCGAGGCACACGAGGGTTTAGGAGCTGGCTAAGTAAGGGCGTGTGTGTACTGGTGTGTATGTGCAGGACCGCAGGGCTGGTGTGACTAGCAGGAAACGTGGTCCCATAGCTACGGCCGGACGTGCATTGACGGCAGGTCGTGAACATGAATGACGGGCTAGGCTAGCCATGCACTGCCCTGCGAAAGGGTATTTTTAACAAAGCCTCGTATCGTGACTAACGTCAATCGTGTCCAATGACTGGCTAACACAGGTCCGTGCGTGGGAGCAGCAAGTCGAGTATGCCCTGAGGGTGAGGTGGGGTAAGTTCTTCAGCCAGGTGTGGCACGGCTGTGGCAACGCGTGGCAACTCAATCTGATAACTTCCGGCTTAAGGCTCGAGCCGCTCGAACCTTAGGCCCCAAGGCAGCAACACCAGTTGCAGCGCTGGCTCGTAACTTACGTGCGTGGCAGCAAAGCGTATTGAGCAAGCCCTGTGTATCTTCGGTGCATGAGGTCCTTCCTGCAGCCCCACGATGCTCCTGTCGCCGATAGCCCCTTTCTCCTGTGGACACGAAAGCCCCTCCGTATCAAGCTCCTCAGAGCCTGGCCTGGTCAGCACGTGAGCCTACAGCAGTGGGTGCCGCCTGAAGCTGGCCAGGCCTTGCGAGACAGGGCCTGACAGGGTCGAGCAGGCGAAACGGGAGAGCTGCCGTGGGGTCCAGGCATGGAGGCACCGGGTGGGGCATAGGCAGCCAGTGCGCTTAGGCATGTACGGCCGTAGCGGGATGTCAACTCCCTGGGTGAGGCTCAAGGCCAGTCGAGTCAGCAATCGCGCCTTGCATGGGGCAGGGCTCACCCGATAGCGAGGGGCGATGGTGTGATGCATGGCGCGGCGGGGAATCGCGCGGGTGCACACCACCCGCTGTACGGCATGCTGCTGCCCAGCACTTCAGGGGCGTCAATTGCCATGGCCACAATATAAAGGACAGCGTTGGCTGCCGTCGTCAGCTTCCTATAAGGCTGAGCAGCCTTCGACGATACGTTTGCTGCTGCCGAGCTGCTGCCTCGCTTCACGTCGCGTGCACGGGGCGCACCGCTGCGTTGTGCACCTGAAAACAGTGCTCTTCACACCACGTCGCCTCTCACACCGCGCTGCTGCGCGTTGCTGCTTGTTTTGACTTTTGCGACTTGGGCGGGCACGGCCCACCGCAAACAACGCACATCATCGTCGTGGTCAAGCGCTTTCGTTTGTTGGCGTGACAGTTCGGCAGGACGCAAGCTCAACACCTCAACATCAACTAGCGCCCGCGCGAAATGTCGCGCGGCGGTCGCCGGCCGATGGCAAGTCCTAAGTGATCGTCGACGCATGCTTGATGGCAACTGTAGGGAAACTGGGAGCAGCCCCTGCGGACCGGCTAGCCCCGCCAAAAGACACCGCGGTGTCGGTTACATCACCGCGACGATATGCCGTTTGCTCCCAAGCACTGCGAAAGACAGGAACGATGCTGCCTATTATTGCGATTGTTCGTATCACTTATTCTGCGACACGGAATCCGGGACACGTCTCAGCTTCAACCCAACGCTCGGCCCTGTCCCGGCTGGTCTCGGCGGTTTGGTTTCCCTTTTCCCTCAGGGCTTCTTCGGGCCCTTCAACTCGTGGTGGTCTGATTTCTTTCTTGAGCACAAGCGGCGCCCGAGCAAGACCGACATTG
>BDDC01000068.1:76759-96737 GCA_001662425.1 Chlamydomonas sphaeroides | reverse complement strand
GGGCAGAAACGTGCAGACGGATTTCCCCCCCCCCCCCGATACCCATCTAAAACGCAGCACCCTTGTGCTGTCCAGTGCCTGCCCACTAGCTGAAACGCTATCCACCCTGTAACCCTGCAGCTGGCGTGCTGACAATCCGACCTGGAGGCCGGAACTGACGATCGAGGACATCGTGCAGCACAGCAAGGGACGGCGTGACCCGGAGCGGAATAGGTGAATGGTTTACATATGTTCATTGAATTGAGGCGCTGCGTAGCGGTTATGGGTTGTGCACCAATGCATCTGCGTCTGCGTCCGCCGCAACTGCCGTCCCGCCGTCGCGGTCGCCTTACGGACCCGCCTGTCCGTTCTTTGGTGTCAGCCCGCCTCTTGCGCAAAACCCCCCAGCTGACCACTCTTTTCTCTTATTAATTCGGATGGCAGGGCATACTTCGTGGCCTACCGCCAGAAGCTCAAGGGCAAGGCCGCCGGTAGCCGCAAAGCAGCCCGGAAGGCCGGCCCTGGCGCGGCGCAGCGTCGCCGCTCGTCATCGGACGACAGCGAGGCGGAAGAGCTCGAGGCCGAGGCAGAGCGGCAGATGGAGATGGAGATGGACATGGCGGAGGGCGACGAAGAGCCGGACCAAGACGAGCCCGCAGACGTAGTCCCCGCGCCGCTTGAGCGCGACGCGGACATGCTGCCCGCACTGCCCGTCGTCGCGTCTGACCTGCGCAGCTCGCAGGCGGAGCCGGCGGGGCAGCTGGACTGCCTTCAGCTGCAGCAGGAGGACCGGCTGCCGCGACACGAGCAGGTGAGAGCGAGCATTTACCATGGTGGCGCTCCTGGCAAGGCAAGCATGCCTGTGGTTAAACGTGGGACTGAGGAGGTCTGGCTTGCATTGCCCACGCCCGTCCGCAGGCCTGCGCACGGAGTTGCGAGGAGCTGGCTGCCGTCGGCGCGGCACCGGAGCTGTCAAGCCCCTCCGAGGGCGCTGCGTCCGACGCCAACGCCACGGCCGGCAACGCCACGGCGGACGCCCAGAGCGACCAGACCCCGCCCGCCGCCCCCAGCTGCCAAGATCCGGTCCTGCACCTGCCCGCCGTCAGCCCATACGAGCACGCTGAGGTTGAGGCCGCGGCGCTGCACGTGCCGGCGTTGCCACTGCCGCTGCCCGCCGAGTCCGGCCAGTACCTCCCCCTGCCGACCCACATCGTCGCCGCGGAGCCGCTGCTCCCCGCGGCCCTGCTGGAGGCCCTCGCAGCCTGCTCTGGGCCCGTTGAGCGACTCCCGACCTTCCCAGACAGCAGCCTCCTCGGCTGCTACTCGGGCTCGAGCCCGGACCTGCTCCTGGGCACAACCTCGACGGTGCCGCTGCTGCTGCAGTCCGCCGCGGCGCCAGCCCCGGACGCTTGCGCGCACGGCGCGGGCACGATGCCAAGCAGCGCGGCGCGGCTGCCAGCGCTCAACGCCCCGACCCACATCGCCCTGCAGCGCTCGCGTGGGCCAACGGCCCTTGCACGCAGGCGCGCGGGCGGCGCGCCGCCGCAGCTCCCCTGGCTGAGCCTTGGCGGCGGCGCGGCCTGGGGCCTCGGCGGCTTCGCCTCAGGGCTGCCGAGCGCCGCGCCGGCCAGCTGGGACGCCAGCGCCGCGCCCCTGCTACTGAACATCGACATGTCGGCGGCGCCGCCGTCGGACGCTCAGGGGCTGCCAATGTGCATGGCCGGCACCGACAGCATTGACGGCGCCAGCCTCGCGGAGCAGCTGGACCGCAGCTGGAGCAGCAGCGTCGGCCCGGCGGGCGCTCTGCCGCTGGGCTATACGCTGGCGCCCCCCGCACTGCCGTGCTCGGCTGCCGGGCCCACCGTCCTGGCCGTGACGCGGGCCAAGCGGAAGGCCTCGGCCGCCGCCGCCACCGCAATGCTGCACGAGCCGTTCCGCAGCGACAGCGGGGGCTTGCTCGCCGGCGTGACGGCCACCGCCGCCGGCAGCTGCGGCAGCTCCTTCGCGCCGGCGTCGGCTGCGGCTGCGGAGGTGGAGCTCTCCTCGCCCAGGGCGCCTGCAGCCAAGCGCCCCCGCGCCGAGCCGCTCTGCAGCCTGCTGCTGCCGGAGCAGGCGCTGGACCTGGCGTTCGCGCCATTCGCGGATGCCGAGCAGGACTGCTGCGGCCTGCTCGCCTGGCACCGCGCCCACGAAGAGCCCGCTCCTGCTACGCCCGGCGGCGTGTGTGACGCTGGCGAGCTGCCCGCCACGGACCCCGCTCCTGGCCTGGCCGCCTTTGCCGCCGCGCCGATGGTGGTGTCCCCGCTGCCGCGGGCCGGTGCCGTGCCCACGCGCGCGCTCGCCGCTGCGGCGTCGCGCGCGGCGGCGGTGGCGGGCAGCAGCAGCGACCTCACTTCGTCGCTGGAGCTGCAGGCGCAGGCCTCTGGCGGCGAGAGTGGCGGCGCGGTGTGGCAGGCGGACGGCGGAGGCGCCGAGGCGGAGGCGGACTCTTGGTTGGACTCACTCCTGGTAGACCCGGCGGAGTCCGACCTGCATGCCGACGCCGCTGCTGGCTGTGGCGCCGCGGCGGCGGCGTGGGACCAGCTGGTCACCGGTGGCGGCGCCGCCGGCGACGTCTTCTGTGTCGTGGGCTGCTGCTGAGGCGCACGTGGCTGCGCAGCCGGCGGCGGGGCGGTGCTCGACGCCAGCCGGCGCGTAGCGTGTGCCTGGTTGTGCATCCTGCAAATAAGATTGTTGACTGTCGTCTTGCGCTGCTTAGGGGTCGTGTCATCTGGCGGCATGTTTCAATTGTGCGTGCTGCGCGTTGGTAGCCGCCGCAGTTTGGTGTCCGTGTATTTCGCCGGAGGTGTGTCCTCGGCGTGCTTGCGCCTGGGCAGGCTTCACCCCTTGCGCCACGCTGGGGCTGCCCCTTTACTTTCGTCCCGTGTCGGTTCGCGCGTTTTGACTCCCCAGCGCCGGTGCGTACAAGCTAGGCGCGCGGCCATGATCATTGCCGAGCACGTAGTCATTGCGAAGGATGTGCGAGTTTGGGGTTTGTGCCGGTCCTTTGCGCGCAGCCATCGCTGCGTGCGCCACTCTGGGCGGCGAAGTTTCGGCCCAGAAGACGGTTGCTGACACAGGCTTGCATGCGGCAGCGCCCTGGGATGGTGCGTGGACTTGCTTTTGACCATTAGAAAGCGGCCGGGAGCATGAGTTCGGGGGTATTGAGGGGGCGATATGCTGCAGCAGGCATTATGGCGCAGGCAGGTGGCTCGGTGCACGGATGTTGGGATATCTGGGGGCACAGCGCGCCCCATGCGGCGCAGCTGCGGCGGCTGTGGGGCGCCGCGCTTCCGTGAGCGGAGGGAGGAGTGGGCAAGCGGCATGGCGCATGGCGGCGGTCTGTGTCATTCTTAGGAGGCGCAGGTTGCTTGCAGGCCCACCCGAGGAGGGCGGCCGGGGGAGGCCGCGTCGCGGCGATCGGGCTGCTGTTCGCCCGTGTTTCGCTGCTTACGGGCGCTTTCGGCAGCTGTGCGCTGGGCAATCCGTCCGGGCTGGCTATGGATCGTGCTCATCTGGGCGCCGGCGTGATGTCTCTCTTCTTGCGTATCTATTAGTATGTTCGAACTCTTTTTGTACCTCGAGAGGGGCGTGCCCAGTGCATGGGCCGGGCAACCTGCCGCGTCGCTTGCCCGGCGCCCGAGCCGCGCCAGGGCCGCCCCTCGTTTTGCCTATGTGTCGTGCCGGCTGGGGACGGGACGCGTGTGTGTGTGTGTGCATGTGCGGCAGGCAGGGGCAGCCAGATTCATGTCCGAGGGCCTAGGGTGTTCAATCACCAGTAGTAGCTGCGGCTAGATAGCCTCCACTAGCATCTCAAATAGTCATTCAGCGTCACCGCATCCGCTGTAGTACGGTGCCGCACGCGCATGGCCGCCATAGGGCAGGCGCGATCCTTACCGAGCGCCGGGCGAGCGCACGGGGCGGCTGGCCTAAGCGGCAAGTCACGACAAAGCAGGGGCAAGCCGGGCCAGGCGCAATGCGCCCGCGGCACCGTGGCATGTAATGGACGGCTGCCATATCATTCCTGCCACGCCCCACTCGGCAAACAGCTCGGATCACTATCCGGATGGTGCCAACATTCGAGGTCCCCCTGGATTGGATTGACTGACTCACGCGCCCGCCGCCGCTGCTCACATTCCACGCCCGCTGCGCCGCCTGGCAGCCTTTGCCCGGGACTTCAGACGCCGCCTCCAACCGGTCGACGCTAGGTGAAACCGCATCCAGTCTCACACTCTGGCTACGTGTCACAACCAACGAAGCCCGTGCCTGCATCGGTCGAGGGGTCCCGCGCCAACCCACATCCCACGGCCGTGCTGCCACCGGCCCTACATACCATCTCGCATGTCGGCCCCTAGCTGCAGCTGCCCCACCCACTGCCGCCCGCACAGCAGGCGCCAGCGGATGGCCCCCCACCACCATCTCGCACCGGTTGTGGCCAACGGGCCCCTGCGTTACCTTTGCCGCCACTACAGCGCAGCCCTGACGCCGCGGCCCGAGCGCCCGTGGCGCCCGTGCCACCCCCTTCCTCCGATCCCAACACCGCACAACCCCCTCCCCTCGCCCCCTTGCTGATCACAGCGGCGTGTTGGCGGGGGCCGCCGCCGGCACGCCCGGTGTGAACGTGGCGCCCAGGCCGCCTGGGATGAGGAAGTTGCCTTGCACGCCGAAGTTGACGGCAGTAACGGCAAAGCCGGGGCCCGTGCCTGCGCGCGATCCCGGGTCGTGCAGGCGGGGCAGCAAGCTGCTTGTCTATCGAAATACTGAAGCCTGACGTGTAACAGTGAACGTGAGGGAAGCTGCTAGCTTGACTGCAGGGGCGGCGCCAATCGTTGGAGCGAAGACACGACGAGAACGCGCCAATCAACCGAGCCCGGCACCGCCGGCGGCATCTGGACTGGCGGGGCACACGGCACACGGCACCGGGTCACAGCTCTCGGCTCAAGACATGGGCCCGCGCACCTGTGATCACCCGGTTGGGCTTGTAGTCAACGCGGTCAACGGTGGAGGTGCCCGTGTTCTGCAGCCCCGTCCAGGTGATGGAGTTGGGCAGCAGACGGCCCTTGGGCCCCTTGTCGACGCGCAGACCCTGCGGCCCGTTGCCGGGGACGGCAGCGCAGGAGCTCTCAACCAAATGACTCTGGTACGGACGACTACGCAGCGAGGGGCAAGGCGGCAGCGCGGCACGCTGGGCCCATTCGCCGCCCAGTCAAGGCGGGACCTGAGATGATGGGCCAGGGCGCAGTGGCCCGACAGCGGGCCCAGCGCCCGTAGCCGCCAGCCCTCGACGGCCCTCGGGCCCCCACAGGAACGCGTGCAGGTTCGACAGCCCCATCGACCCTCACCGCAAGCAGCAGCGACTCGCTGAGCACCCCGTTGAGCGCGTTGAGGCCAACGTTGGAGGAGAAGCGCAGGCTGCTGGGCGCCGTGAGGGCGTCGGTGCGGGTGCCGTCGTACAGGTTGGGCCGGGTGGTGGTGGTCAGGCCCCGCTGCGGCGGCCAGCAGGCGGGGGGCGGCGGGCGGGGGCACGGCGAGGAGGGTGGAGTCTAGCATAGGGGCTGGTTGGGGCAGCTGCAGCGAGGGAGGAAGGCGCCTGAGCGCGGGCGTCGCCGCGTGAGCCTCATCCGGCGCAAAGGCTGTGGCGTTCACTGTAGACCGGCTGGGGCGTGGGACTGGGAGTGCCGGTGGGGGTGCCGGCAGCGCTCCGTCATGCCGTGATGCACGTGCCGCACCTGGCCGATGGCGCCGATCCCCGCGTACTGCAGCACCGTGGGCGTGAAGACCACCTGTCCGTTGCATGGGACAGAGAGCGGGCAGGCAGCGGCACACGGGCCGAGCTAGCCATCGGGTGTCGGCACAGCTGCGGGCCGGGGCGCGCGGTTGTTCAGGCCACGGCTCTTGCCATACCTGGTCCGTGGTGACGCCCAGGAATGTGACTAGATCTCGGTCGGCGCACAGCAGGTACGGCGGCTGGCAGAAGGGAAACTGCTCGTCCGCCGCCGTCAAGGGAGCGCCGCCGCCGCCACCGCCGCCAGGCGTGCTTCCGCCGCCGCCCTGGCCACCGCCAGCGGCCCCGCCGCCGCCTCCCGGCGCTGCGCTGCGCAGCCCCGGCGCCGCCGCCGCAGCGGCCGGCCCCAGCATCGTACTGCCGTACGTGTCGCTGTCGTACTCGTCATCTGTGAGCGCGCCGGCGGCGCCGGGTGATGCCCCTGCTGCCGTACCAGCGCCGCCCGGGCTGCCGTACGCCCCGCTGCCGCGGTACAAATCGTACAGAGCCAGCAGTACGTCACCCGAGCTAGGTCCGCCGTCGGCGGCCGTGTCTGCTTCCCCAGCGGCAACCCCTCGCGCACCGCCCGAGCCCCGCCCGGTCGCGGCCGCCGCCTTGCCCCGACCACTGGCGCCGCTGCTGCCGTCACCGCCGCCACCCGAGCTGCTCAGGCTGCCGCCGCCGCCGGCCGCAGCGCCCTGCCAGCTGTCCGACCAGCGCTGCCGGAGCCCTTCCACCACCGCCTGCCCACTTGAGCCCGGCGTGCCGCCACCGCCGCCAGCGCGCCCAGCCGCCGCCGGTGTGCCTGTCCGCGTTGGCGCCGCCGCCGCGCCAGTGCGTGTCGGCGCTGGCGCCGCCGCCGCCTGGCCTGCCGCCGGCCGTTCCTGCTGCTGCAGCTGCAGCTGCATGGATGCGATCATGCCAGGACTGAGCAGCGACGCGGTCAGGGAGTCCCCCAGGATCAGGCCCATCATGTCATCACTCGACGGCGCCACCTGCCGCGCCTGCACCTGCCCGCCCTGCGGCCGCGGCGCCGCCCTTGGCCCCGCGCCTCCAGCCCCTGTGCCGCCGCCGCCGCCGACGGCTGCTGGCATCCCACCTCCGCCTCCGCGCCCTTGAGAGCCCGGGCCGCGAGGCACCACGTCTTGGCCGATGCTCGCATCCCCGAGCGAGCCGCCCTGAGGGATGATCATGCCGCCTGCCTCCCGCTCCAGAGCGCCGACGAAGGCCGGGTTGCGCGCTGCCAGGGCCGACAGGCCGGCGGCGGCGGCCCCCGGCGCGCCCAGCGCTGCGAGGTCGGAGAAGTCGGAGGCGGGCGCGGGGCCGGAGCCGGCAGCGAGTAGCAGCTGGTGCAGGCGGCGCATTGCGGGCCCGGGCCCAGGGCCAGGGTTGGCCGGCGCTGGGGCTGCGGCTGGCACCGGGGCTGGGGCGGCAGCAGGCAGGGGTGCCCTCGGGCGCTGTGCCGGAGGCCCTGCTGTTACTGAATTGGGTGCCGCCGTGCACAGGGCGCTGCAGCCGGGCGCAAGGAGGAGCTGGAGCAAGATGAAGGGCAGCAGCAGCTCTAGCCCTCGCACGGTTGCGCTGCTGGGCGGAAGCGCGCGGGTCGGTTGGCGGGGTGGCGGCATGCCTCGCCGCGCGCTGGGCGGTCGGGTCGGCGCCCGCTGCCTGGCGCTGCGTTCGTCTCGTCCTAGGCGAGCTGGCTACGGCCCTCCGCAGGCGTGTTGTGATCGAGGCCGGTCGGAGGGCTACAGCCGTGCTGCCTGGGTGACGGCTGCGGGTCAAGCAGCGGTGGCGTGTCGGCCGCTCCCAGGGTGTGATCACGGCCGGCGTCGCTGGCTCATCGTCGAGTCAGCTCGGTGCCCGGCACGCAGCGGCAACCGGGTTACATGCGTGCTTCAGGCAAGCAACGCTGCAAAAAGGGCACATTGATGTGATGCGCTACTGAGTGACTGCAAAATCGACGCATCACCGTGCTGCCGGGCCCCCCAAAACACGATAGCTACGAAGTGCACCCAACCCCAAATTGCCGCCGCCAGCTGCTTCGCGTCGCCTAGATGCCGGTAGCCGCTACATGAAACAACCGCCGCCCATGCATGACCTCAAATACAAGCAATCAAACCACGCCGCAGCCAGGACATGCAACGCGCTGCCAACGACCCGAAGCCGCAATAACGCGCAAACCGTGCCGGAAAAGCCCCTGAAACGGCGCCGCTGGTGCAGCCGCCAGCCGCGCGCAGTAGCAGCACACAACGCCCAGACTGAGAAGCCTGGCACAGCGAATAGGGTTCAGCCCAAGGGCCGAGGCCGCTCTAGGGGCACGCAAGGCCCAGCCTGGCCGGGGCCTCGCCGCCCTTGCGCGTGTCGCGGCATGCCATCTACCCGCTACATGCAAACACCAACCGATACATTGTTGTGCAATGCAATCGTCTGCTCACAGCGCTCAGCGCCGCAGGACAGGGCCGGACCACACGCGCGTCGGCGTGCGCCGCAAGCGGCCTTCGGGCGCCGGCCCCGGCCGCGGCGTCACTCGGTTCGGGAATTGGGATCAAAGTCCCCCAGCACAGCCAACGCAGCCGCGGTCTCTCGAGTGTCTTCGTTCCAGTTCCAATCAGCGAGCGCGCAGCACAGCGCTCCACCCCCAACCCCAGCCCGCGGTACCCAGCCCTGCTTCCGCCACCCCCCGGCCACTTCCCTCATGCCCCTGCATACCGAAGAGCGGACACAGCCAGCCGCCATGGCAGCGCTCCAGCGGCTGCACCGGCCGGTGCCCTCAGCAAGCGCCTTGGCACCTGCCATGTCAGAGCAGCGCATCGTAGCCCTTCGGGAGGTGGCCCGCCGGTTCGTTCACCCAGCGCCAGCCCTGGCCGCCGGCCGCCCGCTGCGCCGAATTGTGGCGTGCCAAGCAACCCAGGGCCAGGCAACCTTTGAAGCGGACCTCACACCGCTCAGCACGCTGCGGCCGCCCCCGACGCCGTGTTCCAGTGTGTGTCCAATCATTTCTTCTCCGGGACGGGTCGAGCGCCGCCAGCACGGCGAGAATGGCCGCGTCGGCTACAACGGCGAGCGCCTGCGCCAGGCGCACGCCACACGCGGGCCGTGCACCGTGCCGCCGACCCACGGGCCGCCTCACTCAGCCACGGCCCCCGGCGCCACAATGGTGAGCCCCAGCTCCGCCGCAAGCGCACTGTCCAGCTCCACATCCCACTGGCTGTAGGCGCGCGCCAGGCCGGCGGCGGTGGCGTTGTCAATGTCGGCGCCGCCGGAGGACCAGGCGCTGGCCAGGCTCGCCTGAGGGACGGGGGACGGGGGACGAGGAGGGCCAGGGACGGGTTCCGTGCGTGAGACTGCAAGCGAGGCAGGGCAGGGGTGAGCGAGGGCCCCGTGCGGACGAACGTGCGGCGTGCCACGGTGAGCTGCGGCGGCGGCCCATGTGGAGCAGAGGGGTGCGCGAGGGCCGAGTGACCCATGTGGCCCTTGGACGGGGCTCCTGGCAGCGTGACAGCGGGCTGCCGCAGCATCGGCCCTCACCTGCTGCTGCAGCAGCCAGGCAGTGCCCGGGCAGTAGTTGGCGCGGGCGAGCGCCAGCACCAGCCGGGCGTGCTGCGGGCGGCAGAGGGCCAGCAGGGGGGCAAGGAGGGCGGGTCGGGCCACCACGGTACGAGGTACGAGGTACGGCACCCCAGTGCCGGGCGGCCGCCAGCCGGCAGCGCGGGGGAGGGGCCCACTACGCTGCGCGCATGCAACGTCAACGGGAACGCAGGCGCACCGAAAGCGAGTCGTAGACGGAGAACTTAGAGGCGGCGGTGTCGGCAATGAGCTGCAGCGCGCGGCGGGCGGTGGGCGCCGCCAGCCAGGGCCGGTGCTGGTCGTCGCACACCTACGCACGCACACACACACACGGGAGGGAGGGGAGCAGGGGGAGGGAAGGGGCGGCCGTCGCGGATGCCCCAGCGCCACCGTCCTCCTTCCCATGCTTCCTTCCCTCAACCCTTTCCTCCCCCCTCCACGGCCCCAACCCAAACCCCACCACGGCCTAAACCACCGCCACCAGCTTGTGGCTGCCCGCCGACAAACGACACGTACCCTGACCCCTCTCACCCTCCCAGGCCCTCCCTTTCCCCCGGCCCCACCTCCACCACGCCCTCCAGCACCGCCACCAGCTCGTGGCTGCCCGCCGCCGGCAGCTGGCTGCAGAAGGCCCGCAGCATGCCGCCCAGCCAGCCGGCGGGAGCGCGGCAGCCCATCTTGGCCAGCGCCGTGAGCGTATCGGCGATGCAGCTGGGCGGGTAGTCGGGCAGCCGCCGGGCGGAGGCGCGGTAGAACTGGGGAGGCGCGAGGGTGGAGACAGGGGCGGGAAGGGTTTCGGGCGGCCGAGGCAAGCGAGGGCAAGGGTCGGGCTGAGAGCAGACGTCGCTGAGGGCGTCCCTCAGCGTTTCAGGAGTGGGGCCAAGCCAGAGGAGGGGGTGGCGGCGGTGGACGCACCTCGGCGAGGAAGCGCGGCGAGGGGCGGGCGTCCCAGCACGCCAGCGCCCAGATGAGCTCGCTGAGCGCGCGGTGGCGCAGGTGCGGCAGCTTGGGCGTGGCCACCTCCACAAACTCGCGCAGCCAGCTGAGGGGCACGGGTGGAGAGAGCGGTGGGGAGGCAGGGCACAGTCAGGGCCAGGGTCACGGCCGTGCGATGGGAGGAACGTCCAATCATTTCTTCTCCGGGACGGGTCGAGCGCCGCCAGCGTCGCCGCAACCTCGGCTTCGAACGTGCCCCGCTGCTGCCTGGGCTGAGTCCCCCGGGGCTGCCCCCACCTGCGCGGTGGCGTGCAGTCCACGCGCGACAGCGACCACAGCAGCCGCGAGAAGTCAGAGTACGACAGCCCGGCGCCCGAGCCGGCGGCCGACGCGCCGCCCGCCAGGGAGCTGGCGCCGCTGCCTTGCCCGTCGGCGGCGCCGCCGGGGCTCGCGGCGCCGCTGACGCTGCCGGCCACGGCCGCGGCGGCGGCGGCGGTGTTGGGGCTGAGCCGGTCCAACAGCACGACGTAGAGGTCGAGCATGAAGGGCCGGGGCGGCATGTAAGACATGCACACCGCCTGGCGCAGGGGGGCGGGGCAACACGCAGGCACGGGATGAGGCGGCCGCGGGCCACGGGAAGACGAAGCCTGGCAGCGACGCACAGCCCCCGCTGGCTCTGTCAGCTGCGTCGTCATCCGCCGCTACAGGCGTCAAGGACCAGGACGCAAACAAGCCAGCCCAGGGCCTGCCTCCCTGCCTTCCTCGGCTGCTCGCCCTCACCGAGTGCACGATGGCGACCATGTCGCTCGCCGCCGCCGCGCGCAGCCCCGGCTGCAGCGCCGCCAGGAAGCCCGCCAGCGCCTCCTCCGGCAGCCGGTAGTTGTAGGCCGCGTGGTAGCGAGCCAGCACCGTCAGCAGCGTGGCGCCGTCGGCGGCGCAGTGGGTGCGCCGCAGCTGCGCCAGGCTGGCGGAGGCCAGCTGGTCCATGAGCCACACCTGAACGGGGCGGTTGGAGGTTGGGGGTTGGAGGTTGGGGGTTGGAGGGGCTGCAGGAATGCAGCTGCTGGGCGCTGGCGGTCCCTCGGTGCAGCGCGCACGCAACCACACGGCTTCACCCAGGCGGCCAGCCAGCGCTCGGTGCCAGAGGGCCGCTCCACCGCACCTCGGGCATGAGGTCGAACTTGGCCAGCCCCCACAGCAGGTTGGCCAGGTCGGGGCCGCTGAAGGCGTCCAGCTGCCGCTCCACGGAGCCGTAGTAGGCCGACAGCCACGAGCCGCACGGCTGCACGCCCGCGGTGGCCAGCTGGGGGAGAACAGGTTGGGGGGCGGGAGGGTTGGGTCGGCAGGGTAGGGCGTGGGCATTGCAGCGGAGCCCGGGAACCCGGGATGGGTTGCGGGCGCACGCGCCGCAGAACCCGCGTGGCCAGGCATCCCGGCTCACCGCCCACATCAGGTTGGCCAGGGACTTGGTGGGCAGCCCCGACAGCCGTGGCTCCACCGCCGCCAGGAGCGACCGGAAGATGGCGGGGTCCACGGCCACGAAGGCGCCCAGCTTGGCCAGGCCCACGGCCACGGTGACCAGGCCGTGCGAGTCAAACTCGCGCAGTCGGAGCTGTACCAGGTCAACGACGCGGTTTGTCACGACGATGAGCTCGCGGGCCTCGTGCTCCGACAGCTGCAGCGTCGCGCGGCCAGAGGCGGCGGCGGTGGTTGGCGAAGGGGACGAGGACGAGGATGGCGCGGGCGTGACGACGGGCAGCGCGGAGCGCTGCACGGCCCGTGGAAGGCCCGCCAGGATGGCCACGAGGCATATGGAGTCGATGAGGCGGCCGCCGGCGACGATGATGGACGCAAAGTCGGAGAGTGTGCGCGCGGATTTGATGCTGAGCGTGAGCTTCTTCTGCGCACACAGCGGCGACAGGCCGTGCAGCTCCGCGGCGAGGTCGCGCGGGTTGGCGCCGGAAGTGAAGGGAACGGGGGCGGTCACCTGAGCGGGCCGTGGCAGGGACGGGGGCGGGGCAGCGGGGAACGGCAGGGGGCGAGTGTTATGCGCGGGGGGAGTCATACTTCAAACATGCCCCATGGCAGGCTGCTTGCCCTCGAGGCGATGAGCCCAGCCCACCTTTTCAAGAGATATCAGGCCACCGGGTCCGGGCCGCACGCGCTTCGGAGTCCTCGGTCGGCCCACATCACGTCCCACAAGCTTGGCTTGACACCGCACCGACACCCTCAAGCGTCCGACGTGCGGCACACCCGTCGCGCTGGTTGTGCAGTGAGACTCAGCTGCGCCGGCAGCGCACCGCCGGGTGTCTGGAACCGCCCGCATAGCTGCTCAAAGCGGCGCGCCGGGCAGCGTCGTGCTATGACAAGTCGAGTGCGGGGCGCATCAAACTCTCCGGCGAGAGGACAAAGCTGCAATTCGTGCGAGGATAAGCCTAGTCGCTAGGGCAGTCTGCGCAGTTCTGGCGTGCGTGTTGAGTAATGCCTGAGAATGTATCAAACGGAGATGCGCGTATGGCGAGGGGGCGAGCGGAGCGCAAAAGTCGGAAGGCTTCTTTCGCCAATTGCAGTTCGGCTCTTGCTGCATCCCGACGCCCGAACAATGTCCCCCGCGCATCTAGTGCCTATAACGTTGCTGATCGCATTCGCGTCATGGTGCTGGCACAAAAAAACGCTCGCATGCGCACACCGCTCAGCGAGCATAGCGCTGCTCGTGATAGCGCACCCGGATGACGAGTCGCTGTTCTTTGCCAACTACTTGAGCCACGCGTCTCGGAGCGGCTCCCAGGTGCACGTGCTCTGCCTGTCGACGGGTGCGTGCCTAACGTGCTACCCGCCAACGCGCAGCTAGCTCTCACGAAACCCCTCGCCCTTGTGTGTCACTCAAACCTCTGGGCGCAGGCAATGCCGACGGCCTGGGCACGATCCGTCGACAGGAGCTCCTGCGGGCTTGCGCCGTCTTCCAGGTCCGGTCGCTGCCGCATTTCTGCCGCTTCACATGCCCGCTGCAGCCTCAGTGCAACCCCAGGCGCCCTCACCCCACCTCTCTTTCCTTCGTAGATACCTGCGAAGCACGTGACGATCGTCGATGACCCCGCTCTCCAGGCAAGGCGGCTGCACGCCACGCCACCGCCGACCACTTGAGCTGCCGTAACGACAGAGCATGTTGGGCCAGCGCGCACACAAACACATCGGCCACCGCCACCCACCCTCCTGGTCCCCGCCCAGGACGGCTTCCACGCCTGGGACGCCGCTGCTGTGCGACAGCACGTGCTGACAGCGCTGACGGCCCTCCAGCCGGACGAGGTGCGGCCTACGTGCGCCACCGCACCCGCAGGGACACCGCCTCAGTACCTGCCGGCACCACCCGAGCGCAGGCGGCTCAAACTCCGCACAAGCCCACGCACCTGATCGTATGAGCTGGGGTGCTGTCCTGCCCCTCCCCTTCGTTGTCCAAGCCAGCTCCTCCTCCAGCTCATCTTGTGCCACCCTGCGCTTGCCTTTCCCCTCTCCCCTCTCCCCGCCTCGCCCCTGGCACATCCCGCCTCTGCCTGCAGCTGGTGACGTTTGACGGCGGCGGCGTGTCGGGCCACCCCAACCACGTCAGCATCCATGCGGCCGTGAGGTGCGAGGGGTGCAGGGGAAAGGGGTGCAGGGGAAAGGGGTGCAGGGGAAAGGGGTGCAGGGGAAAGGGGTGCGAGGGAAAGGGGTGCAGGGGAAAGGGCAGCGCCGAGGAGGGGCTGGGGCCGCTGAGCGGCGGGTGCGGCGGCTGCAGCGGCTTGCGGGCGCCAAGCCTGCGCGCGGCGGTCCTGACGTCGTGATGGTTTCACGATGGACGAGGAGCTGGCCCTCGTGTGCGATGGCCTTCTTCGTGTGCGTGCAATCGATGCCCGAGACGAGCGTCTGGGGCCTCTGTGTGCGAGCCTGCGCCCGTGCCGGGTACCACCGCGCGCAGGCAAATGCTCGAGGAGGCGAGCGGCGGGGCCAGCAGCCGCGGTGGAGGCGCAGGCGACGGCGGCGGCTGCAGGGTGCTTTACCTGGTGGGGTGGGGCCCCCTGCTGGAGCCTGGTGCGCGCTACACGCGGGCAGCTCGCTGCAGGCTGCTGCTCGCCAGCTTATCGGCACATCGCCCCTCTGGCCGTTCCCTGCCAGCCCCTCCCCTTGTCAGCCCCCCCCGCCTCTGGCCGCTCCCTGCAGCGCGCTTGCTGTCGCGCGGCCCTTGCCCCTCCTGCCCCCGCCTTCCCTACCTGCCCCGCCCAGCTCTGCCCCTCCTTGCCCCACGCCTCCCTGCTCTGCCACGCCCCTGCACGGCGGGCAGGTGACGCACCCGCTGGCGCTCAAGTTCAGCGGCCCGCTGGGCGCGTGGCTGCTGGCGCCGCTGGCGGCCATGAGGCGGGGCGACGTGCTGCTGGGAGGGGCCGGCCCGGGTACAGCGGTGCGCGCCATGGCGTGCCACTGGAGCCAGCTCGTGTGGTGGGCAGGGCAGGGAGCCGCGGCTGCGGCGGGCTGGGGTGCGCAGGCCCGTGGGCGCGCAGGCCCGGGTTGGGTGTCGGGGCCGCGGCCGGGGCAGGAGGAGCACGCGCGCGTGTCGCTGGGTTACATGCGGCAGGGGGCTTACGTGGGGTGCGCAGCGCCCAACAAGCCAACGCGCCACGCAGAGCGCCCGACGCCCGGCCTGCGCGCCCGCTGCCGGCCGTGGGCCTGCAGGTACCGCGCGCTCTTCATCGCCGCCTCCACCTACACCTACATCAACCAGCTGCGGCCCGCGGGCCTGCTGCCCCTGCCGCCAAGCGCCCACCAGCCGCCGCCGCCGCCGCACGCCGGCGGCAGCACGCGCCGGCGCGCGTAGCAGGTTCCCCCGTCCAGCCGCCAACCGACATCAACAGGCTTACCCAACACCCGACAAACAAGGCGGACGCCGGGCGATGGGCGCCGCGTGCCCAAGCCGACTATGGCGACCGCGGTGAGCCACCAGGGCCAGCACTGCCGTGTGCTCACTCACAACCGGCGCCAGCACAGCCCTGTGTGTGCGTCGGTCCGCGGCGCCGCCCGTGTCCACACGTCAGCCCCCGGCCCCACGGCCCCATGCTGCTGCGTGCGGCAAGCCTCGGAACGCGAGCCGCGGCGCTTCGCAGACCGCACGCGCGGCGGCGCTTTGGGATGTAGCCCCGGCTCCGCCCGCGCCTGCGGCCCCCGGCCTGCGCTCCACTCGCTACTGCGTCTTGCGGCGCTTGAGCGCGGCCGCAAAGCCAAAGGCGCCGTGGTACTCCTTGGCGGGCGGCCTGGGGAGGGGTTGTGGGGCACACCGACGCAATGAGCATTGGGCGTTGCGGCCAGGAGCGTGCGTAGCCACCCCTCCCGCCCCAGTGCCCTGCCGCCCCATTGTCCTCCCGGCCCACAACCTCCCGCCCACGCACCCGTCCGGCAGCACCCCCGTGGCCGCCAGCACGGCTCGCTGCTTGAGCCGCTCCCCCGCCTCCCGCGCCAGCCGCTCCTCGCGCAGGTGCTCCACGGACTTGGCGCCGCCGCCGGACGGCCCCGCCAGCGCCAGCGCCGCCGAGCCGGTCTTGCGCCGCTTCCCGGACTTGCGGTCCCTGTCCTTGGACCTGTCCTTAGACTTGGATTTGGACTTGGACTTGGAGCTGCTGCGCTTGCCTTTGCCGGAGGAGGACCGCGAGCGGCGAGCATCCTTGCGGTCGCGGTCGCCGCTCGCTTTCTTCCGCTTGGAGCTGCTGCGCCCGCTGCGTCTCCGACGGTCGCGCTTGCGGCCGCCGCCACGGGACGAGTCGGAGTCGGATCCGGAGTCGGAGCTGCTGGATCCGGACACAGGGCTCGAGGAGCGCCGCCGCCGCCGCTTTCTGCTGCGGTGGCGGCCGCCCGAGTCCGAATCCGAGGAGCTGCTGCTCTCGTCCGACGATGATGACGAGGACGAGGACGTCTCGCTGTCACTGCTTCTGGAGCCGCTGCTGCTGCTGCTGGAGCCGCCCGCGTCGTCGCGCCGGCGCTTCTTGCCGGAGCCCGGCAGCGCGGCTTGGGGCTGGCCCGGGGCCGGCAGGGCGGCAGCGGCTGCGGCCGCGGCCGACTTGCCCAGGGCCAGCGCGGCGCGCGCGGGGTGGCCCGGGGGCAGGGCGGCGAGGGCTGCCGCGGTCGCGCCGCCGGCGGCCGCGACAGGGCGGGGCTCGGCCTCCGCGACGGGCTGCTTGGCTTGCGCGTACCAGGGCTGTGTGGTGGAGGGCGGCATGGGTGGCAGCGGGGCGCAGGGCACCCCGAGTGCGGGGCTGAGGTGGCCATGTAAGCACACCACGACATTGCCGTCACGCGCCTGGATGCTTGGAACCCAGTGTGCGCAGCTCAGTCAGTCTGGGCCCAGGGGCCGAGCCAGCCAGTCGTGAAGCTTGGCGCTTTGCGTATTTAATTTGGTTCCATCATCTCAAGCCCAGCAAGTCAGCACGCCTTGGCCCCACGGCGGCCGTACGCCAGGGCGGCCGCACCTTGCCGTACCGCATGTGTACGGCCGCCGAGTGGCCCCCCTGCACCATGCCGCCGCCCACCCGCACACGCGCGAGCCCCACGACCCTCACGACCCCACCTTGTCCCCAATGAGGCCGTACGCCAGCGCAAAGCGCTCGTCGAACTTGGCGTCGGTGGTGTACGTGTCGGGGTTGCCGCGGCGCTTGAGGTCCTCGCGCTGCTGCTTCTGTGGGGCGAGCACGACAAGCGGGGCCAGGGCGGCGCAGCGGTCGAGATGGCCAACCCAGAAGGCCACCTTGGCAGGCGGTGGCTGACGCCCTGGGCTTGCTGAGTCCCCAGGCCGGCCGCTGCGGCGCAGACGCCGCGCCGGGGCCAAGCGCGAACGGTCCGAATCCACCGTTCGCACCTCGTTCTCGGGATGCTGCAGCTTGACCTCCTCCTCCTTCCAGAAGTTGATGTGGCCCTGCGGCGCTGGTGCCGCTACCACTGCCCCGTCGCCCTCGACGGTGACCACATCGCCGCCGCCCGCTTCGACGAGGGCACCCTCGCCGGAGGTGCCCGTGGCGCGGCGCAGCAGCTTCTGGTGCCGGTGCTCCCGCTCCGCCTGCTCATGCCGCTGCCGGGATTCGTCCTCCGCCTTCTTGGCTTTCTCCTCATCCTGCGCGACCTTGAGCTTGTTGTCACGATTGTAGACGTTCCACCGCTTCTGTGGCAGGATGTTGAGGCCACCGTGACCGCCCATCGTGGCGGGTTGGGGTGGGGCCGGCCCGGGCGATGGCGGTGGGCCGGCACGCTCTGTGTACCCAAGTCCTCGGCAGCTGGTCTAGCTGCTGCCTAGACTTATGTAGGCAGCATATGAGGGCAGCGCCTCGCGTGCAGCGGTGTTGCAGCAATGTGACGTGGTGCGAGCCTCGTCAAGGTCGCGGTACGCTTTCAGGCTGCATACAGTATATTCATAGAGGAGCCTTATTTTATAGTCTATATGTGTACCGCTGCTGCCGCTCCAGCAATGTTATAGCGCACGCGAATCGTCGTGCACACCGCAATGCCTATCGAAGGCGTGCTGAGACGGCCACCATGATAAACAGCCTACTTTAAGGCCGCCATCCGGCCCCAGGGGGCCGCAGCGACAACATGGTCGGGCCCAAGCTCATGGACATTTGGGAGGTGTTCGAGCTAAGCGACGCCGAACTTGTGGAGCAGCTTCACAGCTTGGAGCAGCAGATGGCGGTCGCCCAGGGCATCGGACATCAAGTGCAGTACGTGGCGTTTCGCGTCGCCCGCGGCCCTCTCCCCCTTCTCTCCTCTACCGAGCCGCCTTGCCCGGCCGCTTCTTGCAGCCCCTGACCGCTCCCGCCGCCCACCCACGCAGGCTGAAAACTCTGCACGACACAGTCCGCCAGGAGCTAGCGGAGCGGGGCGTGTCCGCCAAGCTGTTCCACCAGCTGGCGCCATCACCCCCGCCCCCGCCTCCCCAGCCCATCGTCCAACAGCACGTCCAACCCGTCGCAGCCCTCTACTCCTTTTTCTCTTTCGGCAGCGGTGGTGGACGCAGCGCCAGCGGCTCCGCCAGCGGCGCAGCACCGCCCGCCGCGCCTGGGCCCCCGGCCAACGGGACCGGCCACCAACAAGGCCCCGGGCACCCCCACGCGCCCCCGCACCCCCACGCCTCTCCGCCTCCTCCTGCATCCCAGCCCCAGCTGCAAGGGCAGCAATCGTCGGGATCCCTGCACGCAGCCCTCACCAGCTCACCACGCGCTGCCGCCAAGCCATCGGCGCCAGCGCCACCGGCGCCAGCGCCAGCGCCGCTACCGGCGGCGCCGCGGCCCTCGCCACCACCACCACCAGCCGCAGCGCCGGCGCCGGCGCCGACCACAGCAGCCACACCTGCGCACCCATCTCCTCCTCCTATTGCGCAAAAGTCTCCAGTTGCACAGAAGTCCCCGGCGATTGCCCTGCCCGATGACTCCCTCTTTTACAACTATGACCTTGGCTCGGCGGTGAAGCAGCCGTCGGCGGCGGCGCTGTCGTCGCCCGCCAACGGCGGCCGCGGCGCCAGCAGCAGCGGCGCCGACGACGGCATAGCCGACGACAGCGGCAGCGACGGCGGTGACGCGGCGTCGACCACGCCTGGGGGCCCAGCGGGGGAGGGCAGCGCCGCCAGTGTGACCAGCTCCGCCGCCCCGCCGCCGCCGCCGGGCAAGGCCCTGACCCCGTGGGAGGCGTCCATGCTGGCCTTCCAGGAGGAGCAGCGGCAGCTCCGGAAGGTACGATACGGTGGCGTCATGCCTACGGTGGTAGCATGACAGGCTGCGACAAGCCCGCGCCATGCGTGTCGGGGCCCTCCAAGCAGGCAGCCGCGGCACTGGGGACATCGATGGGCCGCCACACGGGGGCGTTGTCCCTTGCGGCTGGCCGGCGGCAGGCGTGGCCCCTGGACCCTTGCCCTTGCCCCTCAGCTCACCGGCCCACACATCACCTGTCGGCCCGCTTCAACCTGCCCCGGCCCCGCAGGCCCGCAAAGCCATAAAGAAGGGGCCCGCAAAGCCCCAGCCCCGCAAGCCGTCGGCCGTGGTGGTGTCCCCGCACGGACCCCACCTCGGACCCTCCTCGCTGCAGTCGCCGCCGCATGGGCCCCTCGCGGCAGAGGCCTCCCACGCAAGCAACTGCTCCCGGGCCGGCCAGGGCCACGGCGCCGCCGGGCGGCCGCCGCGGCCTTCAGCCTCCGGCAGCAGCGCAGGCACGCCAAGGCTGCACCGCAGCGGCGCGAGCGCCCCGTCCCCGCACGGCTCTGCGGCGCTGGCGGCAGGGGCGGCCGTGGCGGCGGCGGGGTCTGGCGTGGGGCGGCCGGCGGTGGCGGGCAGCAAGCAGGCCAGCGCCAAGGCACTCACGCCTGCGCCTGCTGCGGCGGCAGCAACAGCTGCGGCGGCGGCTGGCGGCAGCTTAGGCAAGCCGGTATCGGCCAAGGCTGCTGGCATGCCGGCGCCCACAGCACCAGCGCCGGCGGCCGCAGCGAAGGCTGGCAGCGGCCCGGCTGCTGCGATAGCCCAGAAGCAAATAGCAGCGCCGAGTAAAGCGGTGGTGGATCCGGAGGCGGTGGAGGAGGAGGCCGGGCTGGCGGCGGAGGCTGCTGGCGAGGCCCGCGAGGCGGCGGTGGCTGCGGCGTCGGCCGCCCTGTCCGCGAACGGGGCGCCGTCCGACCCCGAAAGCGTCAAGGTGGGC
>BDDC01000068.1:47632-76323 GCA_001662425.1 Chlamydomonas sphaeroides | reverse complement strand
TGGGCTGGGCTGGGCTGGGCTGGGCTGGGCTGGGCTGGGCTGGGCTAGGCTGGGCTGGGCTGGGCTGGGCTAAGCTGGGACCGGCAACCCCACGACAGCGCATGGCGGGTGTTGGGGATGCAAGCAGCCCCGCGCACCACGCCGCCATTGTCCCTGCCGGTCCACCCACCAGACGGACGAGGAGTCGAGCGACATGCTGGCCACCTCCATGCGGGAGGCCGCCGATGCCCAGGCAGCGGCCGCCGCCGTTGCCGCCGCCGGCTCGGACTCGGATTCCGTCCCGGAGTCTGTCAGCGGGGCCAGCACCCCGCTGCAGCAGCCCTCGCCGCCGCCGCCGCCGCGGCCGGCAAGCCAGCAGCGCGGCGGCAGCGCCGCGGAGGTCGCTCGGCGGCTGGGGCCGGCGCCGCCGCCGCACGCTGCGGCGGGGCAGTCGAGCCCTGACCGGCCGGGCTCCGCGGGCAACGGCAACGGCGCCGCTGCCGCCAGCAGCGTCAGCACAGAGTCGGATGCAGACAGCGACTACCATTCGGACGGGTGTGGGTCGCCCGACGGCAAGCTTGGCGGCCCCGCAGCGGCGGGCGGCGCGGAGGTCGACGCGGCGCGGCAGCGTGAGATCGCCGCAGCCGCGGCGGCGGCCATCCAGGGCCGGAGCGCCGGGGACCCCTCTCAGCTCGGAACAGGTGCTGGGGCTGGGAGAGGCCCAGCTTGCAGCCCTCCATCCTGCCCCGCTCCCTCTGCCCCGCCCGCTCACGTGTGTGTGCCCTCGCCGCCCCACAGCCCTGCCCGGCCTGGCGCACGCCGCCGCCAACGCCGGCCCCGCGCTGCGCGTGGACCGCTGGTCGGACTGGGAGCTGGCGGACAGCGGCGAGGCAGTGAGCGCCTGGGCCACCGCCCACGAGGACGACACGCTGCGCGCCAACCACCTGGCGGGGCTGGTGGCTCGACCCATGGGCCGCATGGGGCCGCTGGCCCCGCCCGTGTCCCTTGTCGCGGGGCCGCTGGGAGCGCACGCCGCGCCGCGGCTGGGGTTGGGGCCCGGGACGGCAGCAGGGATGGGGACTGGGACCGGGACGCCGCTGCGCAACGGCGGCGCGGCGCGTGGCCGACCGGGCAGCTCGGCGGCGGCGTCGGAGGCGGCGGCGGCGACGGCGGCGGCGGCGGGGAGGTCGCGAGCGGGCAGCGCATCGAGCAGCAGAGGCGGCGGTGGCGCGCCGGGCAGCGGCTCGAGCGGCGAGGGCAGCGACAGCGGCAGCGGTGGAGAGGGTGGGAGGAGGCCTGTGGACGGGGAAGGGCGGCGGCAGCCTGCGTCCGGGGCTGCATCGGCGCCCGCATCTGCGGCCCCGTCGCCGTCGCTGCTCCCCCGCTCCGGCGTCGTGCTAGCCGGCGCCATGCCGGCGGCTCTCGCATCGACCGCCGCCGCGCCGTCGCCGCCGCCGTCAGCACCGCCGCCAGCCGCCGCGTCCCCAGTCCCCGGCGCCCGACGGCCGCCGTTGGCGCCGTCGCCGTTGCCGCCGGCTGGCCCGCAGCCCGCCGGCGCGCCGGCGCGGTCGCTGCCGCGCGGCGCTTCGTCCGGCAGCCTCGCCTCTGCCGGCGCCGGCACCGCCGCCGACGCAAACCCTGCCGCTGCCTACCTCCAACACTACGGCGCGTTCCATGAGGTGCTCAGCAGCTGCTACAGCGCCGTGCCGGCCATGCTGGACGCCGCCGCCGCTTCCTCGGCGCCCTTTGCCGCTGCAGCGGCAGCGGGCGCCAGCCTGGCCAGCGGCGGCGGCGGCGGCAGCCGGCCGCCGTCCCGGATGCTCAGCTCCGCGGCGGCGGCGGCGCTGAACGGCCAGGACCTGTCGGACCGCTACGCGTCGCTCCTGGCCCGGTGCGAGGCCTGGCAGGCCAAGCTGCGGCAGCTGGCAGCGCCTGACGGCGGCCTGACGGCGCCGCGCGCGCTGGGCTCGCCGCCTCCGGCACCTCCGCCGGCGGCGTCACCGGCGCCGTCCACGCCCACGTCGCCAAAGGCGGCGGCGGCTCCGGCGGCGGCCGCTGCCACTCTGGCGGCGCCGCCGCGACGCTACGTGGCTGTCATGGATGACACGGCGCACACGGAGGTGCGTGACGTGGTGGTGGCGGCGTTGCGGCTGCTGGCGCCGCAGGGCTGGGCGCTGGACCCGGCGGACCAGGTGACGGAGCCGGCCAAGCCGGACGCCGCCGGACCCGACGACGACGGCGCCGCCGGACCCAGCTCCGCCACCAGCAGCCGGCCCGCCACGGCCGCGCCGCCGGGGTCCAGCCCGGGGCCGCCATCGGCTCCTTCCGCCGCAGCGGCGGCAGCGGCGGACAAGCGGTGCCATGCGTGGAACGTGCTGTGGAGCTGGAGTGTGCGCTGTCGCGTGCCCTGGGCGGAGCTGCTGGTGTGGCAGCGCGTCAACCACTTTGCCGAGGCGCGGCAGCTGACGCGCAAGGACCTGCTCAAAAAGCACCTGGCGCGGTACCAGGTGCGGCCGGGGCGCGGCCTCGGTGCCGGGGCTGGCGGCGAGGTGTAGGCAGAGTTGGGCCTTGGTCCAGCCCCTGGCGCCTTGCCCCGCAGGGTAGCTCACGTGCTGCTGACCTGGCGTGATCTGCTGGCCAGAATCCCGCTGCAGCTGCCTTCGCCAGGCAGACCCAGCTGCAGCTGCCTCGCGCAAGGTGCCTGCCCGGTCACTCCCGCCCCGCCCCCCTGCGCCCTGCCCTGCCGCCCTGTCCGCCAGGCGATGCACAACACGGGCCGCTCAGCGGCGCTGTTCGACCGGCTCACGCCCACCACCTTCGTGCTGCCCAAGGAGGCGGGCGCCTTCGAGGAGGCCTACGTGCGGGCGCTGCACGGGGTGGAGGCCACGTGCGTGCAGGTGCGCGACCCCGCCGGGCGCCCACGGCACGGCAGCGCCACGGCAGCAGGTTGCTGGCCGTGCGCCGTGCGCCGTGCTTGGATGTCGCGCTGCAGCGGGGGGCCGCATGCACCTCGCTGACGGCACGCCACGTCACAGCACGGCACGGCAGCAGCCCTGCTGGCCGCGCTCCGTGCGCCGCGCTCGGCTGGCCAAGGCGCAGGTCGGGCCCGACCAGACCCCGGTCTCGCACACGAGACACCCTGACCCTACCCACATCCCGTCCTGCGCGCCGCGTCCCTCAGCCCCTGGGCCTCAACCTGTGGATCCAGAAGCCCGTGGGCCTGTCCCGCGGCCGCGGCATCAGCCTGGTGACCTCGCCGCGCCAGGTCAACACGGCCGAGCCCACCGTGGTGCAGCGGTGAGGCCGGGCGGGGAGGCGGCGCCACCGCCTGCGCACGTCCCTCTGTGCGCTCCTACCCCTGCGCCAAACATGCACCCTGCCTGTGGTGCCGCCCCAGTTGCCTCGCGGACCGGCCCTCACCCGCAGGGGGCCTAGCTGCCTAGCTGCCGTGCCTTGTCCCAGCTACCTAGCCGACTCGCTGCTGGTCCGCCCTGGCGACGCACCCCTCCCCTGGGCCTGCGCTGCCGCCCTGGCCCCAACCCTGCCCTCTCTCTCTGCCCATGGTGCCATGGCAGCTACTTGACGGACCCGCTGCTGGTGGAGGGCTTCAAGTTCGACCTGCGGCTCTACGTGCTCGTCACCTCTTTCAACCCGCTGGAGGCCTGGCTGTACGAGGAGGGCTTCGCCAGGTGCGAACCCCCGCCCCTGGGCAGGGCTCAAGCACCTGATGCCGCCTCAGCAGGGGCGTGGACCGTCCTGATCCCACCAAGCTCCGGCCCCGGCCGCCCGACCGCCCGGCCGCACAGCCGCCTGACTCCCCGCTGCGCCCCCGCTGCCGGCTGCCCGGGCCGCACCCCTGGCAGGTTCACCACGCTGCCGTACACGCTGGACGAGGGCCAGCTGGGCAACATGCACGTGCACCTAACCAACTCGTCTGTGCAGAAGGACCGCGCGGAGGCGGGCCAGCTGCCGCCCTTCCTGCGCGACGCGGGTGAGGAGCCCGGCTGCGGCTCGCCGCGCGGAGCGCCTGCTCGGTGCCCGCGCACCTGCGCATGCAGCCTCCTCCGCATTGCCGGCTTGCGGCGCTCGCTCCCCGGCTGCTCCATGCCTGATGCTTGGCGCCCCACCGACGCGCGCGCCTGCCGCGCCTCTTTCCCCCAGAGCCCGCTGGCGGCTCCAAGGCCAGCCTGGCCCGGCTGCGGTCGCTGCTGGCGGCGCAGGGCGTGGAGTGGTGCACGCTGTGGGAGCGTGTGTGCGAGCTGGCCACGGCAACGCTGTTCGCGGCGCAGGACGCCATCCCACACAGCCCCAACAGCTTCGAGCTGTTCGGCTTCGACGTCATGATCGACGACCAGCTCAAGGTGGGCCAGGGTGTCGCCTCCGCGGGCGCGCTAGGTGCCCCTGCGGCGGGAGCCTGCCGCCGGACCGCTGTGCATCTGCCTACACCCGGGTCCCCTCCCGTCGACGCGTGTCCTGGCAGCGCCAGTACCCCGGCCGCCCTGCCCCTGCTGTTGCCCGAGCCCGCCAATTGCCGGTGTCGCAGCAGGCCGGTGATGCCCCGGCTGCCGGGGCCGCATCGGCCTGACCGGCCCTAGCAGCCTGCCTGCCGCACCTGCCAATGCCTGCTCCTGGTGGCTGTCCTGGTGTCAGGTGTGGCTGCTGGAGGTCAACAGCAGCCCCAGCATGGGCCTGGACACGCCCCTGGACAGGTGTGTCCGGGGGAAGACGGGGTGCAGTGCAGGGTGTTCCAGTGTTAGGTAGAACAGAACCCCACACGCGGCACAGCACGCCCCCCTGGGTTGCTGCTGTTCCTGCGTACATCAATCTGCAGGGCTTCAACGCTGTGCCGCGCCGTCATCCGTTGGCTAGGGAGACGTGTCGCGCGCTCTGTGGAGCCTTGGCTGTCGCTGTCGTTGCTCTGCTCGTGTGAGCTGTACGCGTGTGCTCGGCCCGTCCCCGCCAGGGCCACCAAGCCGCGGCTCATTGCGGACGTGCTGGAGCTGCTGGCGCCGCTGCCCTTCGACCGCGAGGCGCTGGCGGGCGTGCTGCGGGCCAGGACCACCACGGGTGCGGTGCGGGTGGCCGGGCGGGCGGGCGGGGTAGTATGGGTTACGTCAACCTTTGGCCACTCGGACGGCTGGGTAGGGCAGAGCACTGCAGGCAGCTGGCGAGGCCCGGCCACATGATGCCCTGGGCGCGGCCGGCTAGGGCGCTTGGGAAAGTGCAACAGCCCGGTATGTTAATTGCTAAGGAAAGTCATAGAGCAACAGTCCGGTGCGTCTGATGTTGGCTCGTGTCGCCTTGATGCTGCAGGGCGCGGCAGCCGGCGTGGTTCGCCTGGCCTGCTGAATGGCACGCCCAGCGAGGAGCGAGAGCTGGCGGCCGGCGACATGCAGGCGGTGCTGGGCGGCGTCATGCCGCGGCGCTACGGCGAGAAGCCGCGCAATGCGGGCGGCTTCACGACGTGCCTGGCGCCGTCGCCTTTCCATGACCGGCTGCTCAAGTTGCGCCGGCCGCTGCCGGGTTGAGCCGCGGCGCGCTAGCTGCTTGCCGGGGCGGGGCCCTCGCTTTCAATGTGCACGTAGCAGGATGCTGTTGTGTGGGTAGTCCTGACGTGAACTGCAATGAACGTGATCATGCATGCGCACAAACGTGTGTTCATCGTATCCAGGGTAGTAGGCTCACTCGTGGACTGACTGCGGCCTGCTGCCTGGGCTCGGGGCTTGGGAACAGTCACGCGGCTCGCTGCTGAACTTTAAAGCATGGCCTGTTGTGTACAGCGTGGTATCGAAGTTGGTGCGTTGGTCGCTCGGGCAGGCTCCAGCTAGCGCGGTTTTGGGTGCGTGCGCTTACAGACCAGGGGTCTCCCCTGTTACAGACGTTCAAGGAGGCCCACATACACAACCCCTTGCATTATGCTTGGAATCCATCCGCAGAAAAGGCACCAGTCATGCAGACAAGGCACTAGGCATGCAGAACTGAGAGCCGTGCGGCGGGGCAGGGACGAAGCTGCGCATGTCCGCTGCACCAGCGGTCCGCAACACATAACCGTGGCATCGTCGAAAGTTGCCTTGCGTGCCCTTTTCAACCAGCACATACAGGCATGCAATGAGAAGGGGCAAAGCGGCTGGGAGCCTGGGAATGGGCCTGCCGGGCAAAAATGGGGCGAGCTGTCACTCGCAATTTGCGCATTGAGACCGCGCCCAAACAGGGCCTTCTCCGCCGCATACCCGCTATACTCTGGACACGTTCATACCGTCCTTAACCAGTCATACTGTCCTGCTATTATGGCTGCAACACGGTGAAGCCGTTGTCGCGGCATGCTCAGCCTCCGCGCAGGGCGTCAAGCCCAGCCGCGCCGAGCTGGAGCTACTGTAACGAGACGACGGGTAGGAGGCTGTACGCACGCGAGCTCCATCGCCGCGGCACACAAACTTGCCAGGCCGTTCGCGCGGTCTCGCGCTGCAAACGACACGCGGGAAGGGACTCTAGCTTCTTCATTGGCTTTGATGGGATGCTCTGGCTACTCCTGGAAACTCAGCTCGTCTCGTTCAAGCCAGGCAGTGGCAATCGGCATTTCTTGCGCTACGACCGCCGCAGCGGCACAGCGACCTATGGCGTCCATCGAAACTGCAGGAGACGTTCGCAGCAGTGGCAAGCCGTGACTCATTCCTGTCTGACGACCCTCCCGCGCACGCGATGCCATTCGCACACGCTTCCCCGCTGAGCCCACTCGACGCAAGCGCGCCCGTTCTGCCCCTTCCCCCAATCCAGGCATCCGAACATGCCACAAAGGTGCCGTTGAGCAAGAAATGCAAGCTCGACATCAAGCGCAAGCACCTCCGGGCCGCGCTGCCAGGCTCCTTGGCGTCGGACTCGACACCCGTGTGCCTTCAGCTGCAAGTGAGCAGCTGCAACGCCGACAGTGTTGAACAGTATGTGCTCCTACAGGCACACCCTCAGAAGCTAGAGCTGCTGTGGCGAAGCTTGGGCCGGGGGAAGGGGAAGTGTGCAGCAGCCTGTTCACCGACTGCCACCGTCGTCGCCTTCTGCCGTGACCAGATTGACGACAACGTGCTGCCTGACGTCTACAAGTGCACTATCAAAAAGCACGTCAACAACAAGAGTGAGAACAGGTTCCGAGGCCGTTGCGTATCCTGATACCGCACGCAGACACACGGATGGGGATGCCTGCGCCAACTCGTGTCACCGGTGACCTCTCGTGCCCGATGCAACGCCTTGCCTTTTCTCGCAGCGTCATGCGTCTCCTATCGGCTACAGGTGCGATCCACATCTGTCACGCGAGGCGCACACGGTCAGCGCAACGTCCAGTTGTGGCGGTCCCACTGCCACGAGAGCGGTCCCAACCGTGACGCCAGTCATGCTCCCTCGATGGCAACCAACACGCACTTGCACGCACTCGTACCTCTCAACAATGCTTCTGCCCCCGTCTTCTGTACATGCTTGCAGGGCACCGGCATCTACAATCACCTGCGCGGCCTCTTTATGCGCGGCTTCGTGGCGGGTGACGATCCGGGCGTTGTGGTGCTCGTCGCCTCAACTGACGCCATGCCCGACTTGGTATACGAAGGCGTGTCGGACGGCGAGGACGGGCCCGGCCTGAGCCTCGCTGCGGCCGTGGCTGCAGCCGCGGCGCCGCAAGCCGCCGCCGCCGAGTCGGAGTCCGGCTCGGAGGAGGCGCGGCGGCAGCAGCGGCAGCGGAGACAGCAGCGGCAGCGGCGCGCGCGGAAACGGCGGCGCGATGACTCAGACGATGACGAGGAGGACGAGGAGGACGGCGGGCTGCCGCACGAGGACGGGCAGGAGGAAGAGGATGACGATGACGACGAGGCGGGGCCATCTGGCCGCGGTTCGCGTTCCGCCGCGCGAGGGCGTGGCCGGGGACGGCAGCGGCTGGCTGTGCCCACGGAGGGGCTGCAGCTCAGGCTGCCGGACGGCGAGGCGCAAGCGGCAGCAGCGTACCAGCAGCTGGGACAGCAGCTCCTTCTGCAGCACCAGCAGCAACAGCACGGGCCGGCGCAGCAGCTGGCGCCGGAGCACGTCCCGCCGCCGCAGCTGGCCGGGCTGGAGCTACACCCGGGCCTGCTCTCGGGGCCTCTGCCGGGACACCACGGCCACCCTCACCAGCAGATGCTGAGCCAGGGCCAGCACGAGCAGGTGTACTCCCACGCTCACCTAATGCACCACCACCAGCACCCCGGCGAGCAGCACGAGCAGCACGCTCACCACCAACAGCACCAGCAACAGCTCCACGAGCATCAGCACCAGCACGGCCACGCGCACCTGCAGCAGCATCTGCAGCTGCAGCACCAGCAGCTGCAGCATCAGCACCCGCATCTCTACCAGCAGCTGCACCACGGGCAACTGCAGCAGCAGGCATGGCAGGGCGCGCCGCAGCAGCACGACGGCGAGCAGCTCGCACCACACACGCAGCCACAGCACCGCGGCATCCGCTCCCACCCGCTGCACTCGCTACATCCCACGCCAAACACGGGCGGCGCTGCTGCCGCGTCAGACGAGGACGACGCACTCGCCGCCGTTGCCGCCAGCGTCGCCGAGGACGTCGCGGCGGCGGTGGCCGAGGCGGAGCGTCGCGCCGCCGCCCACAGCGCCGGCCCGCCGCCCGGTCCCGAGCGCGGCGGCCTACCACTGATGGACCCCTTCGACAACGTGGCCATCGGCATGGGCCTGGGGTTGGGCGTTGGCGGCCTGGACGGCCCCGGCCTGCTCGGCGGCTGCGGTGCCGCGCCTCACGGGCAGGACGAAGGTAGGACGGGCTGGGTCAGTGCGCTGCGAGGCCCAAATGGCCTTTGTTGCGTGTCCACATATCGCCTGCTTGAGCATAGGCCAAGTGACCTTGCCCTTGCTGTCCTGCTGTCTTCGCCCTGCCAGCAGGCCAGACCGGCATGCTGGGCCTTGGCCAGGACGGCGCCATGGCCGGCGGCGCAGTGGCGGCCGCTGCGGTGGAGCTGCACGGCAGCGCGGCCGCCAGCGTCGAGGGCTCCGACGGTGGCGGCGGCCACCAGCCGCTGCTCGACCTGCCGCTGGCACTGTCGCCGTTTTCACCCACGGCCCGGCTGCTACAGGAGCTGACGGGCCGCCCGCACGGCGGTCGCGGCGGCATGGGGCAGCAGGGCGGCGGCCAGTCGGTGAGGCATCGGGCTGGGGCGTGTGGACCCTCCCGCTCTCAAGCGGCTGAGCCGTGTACGCACGCAATGAAGTAGTTCTCAGGTGGTCCCCGACACGTCATGCCCAGTCCTGCTACGGTATTCCGTCTCGCAAACCGCATGACACCATTTGCCCGTGCTCCGCCCTCACGATGTGCTGCAGTCGAGCTCTTGGGGCCCGCTTCCTCCGCTGGACTTCGATGCGGCGCTCGCCTCGCACGGCAGCGCCACCGCCAACCTCGGCGGCTGGTCGGAGCTTGGCCTGCTTTGACGGCCGTGGCCCGGGCAGGGCCCGGCCGGCGGCGTGAGCCGCTGTCCGGCCAGGTACATGACGGGAGTGGCGGGGGATGCGGTATGGCGAGGTGCATGCAGCTCTGCTGACTAGGCGGTGCTTGCGATTCGGCATCGATCTAGCCTGCGATGCGCGCGGCGGGGTCCAACGGGGCCACCGCATAGCCATGCCCGAGGGCAGGGGAAACCCTGAGTTGCGCGTGTGCGAGCGCCGTGAGGGGGCCCTGTGGCCTCAGAATGTCGGTAGCGCCGTTAGGAGGGGTTCTCTGCTAATAACGTATGAGGTTGCACGTGCCCTCGAGCTCCCGCTCCATGCGCATGAGACTGGGACTGGGCCATGGATTTACTACTGATGGCTGATTAGGGCGTTATTGGGATGCAGGGAGCTAGATGGGCAGGCAACGGGGTAAGCATTACGATTAGAAGGGTAGGCACCACGCGAGGCGCCACAGATTAGGCTAGGCAGAGTCAGGTGCTAGGAGCGAGTACTATGGGTGCAGGGTAGGCGCCGGGCAGGAAGACGTTGCTCAGGGCGTGTCGGACATGCAAGCGGGAGTAGGAGGCACGGCCCGTCACTCTCACGGAGGAGGCGGAGGCCAGGCAAGCGTCGGATGAACAGGGACGAAGCTGGCAGGGGCAGATGGGCTGTGTTACACACTGAAGTCGAGGTTATGTGGGCTGGCTGAGGCCAAGCGCACATGTGATGCGTGGCGATCATGCAGCGCGAGCACGCCGGGAGGGGTAGAACGCCGTGCTTGCACGGGCTTCAGGCGGCAGAGCAGGACGAGGGGTAGGGGCAGCTCAGATACGGAATTCCTTACAACGCCACATCCTGGCCTCAGGTGCAAAAGGCTTGAGGAGGAGAGCTGCTATTGCGGCTCATGTAAGAGGCACTTGCGTGCAGCGTCCACAAAATGCCGGTTGTTCAAGTCGCTGTACAGTGCTCCATACACGCAGGGCCAGCCCCGGACACATAGTAGGCCCGATTGCCAGTCTCAGTCTTTCGTTGACATGATGCAGTTTCGTTCGTTCATGCACCAATCCTGCGGTCCCACGTCCACATCACATCACAGGCCCTGCCGCCCTCCCCAAGGCCGTTCCCATGACGCCGCCTGCCGTCCCGCCAGCCCAGTCGCCGCCATTGAGCACGGCAGGCGGCCCCCCAGCGCCGCAGGCTCGCCAGCAGCGCTCCTGCTGTGCCTGCCGCCCACAGCGCTGCCCTGCAAGGCCGCTGCACTCCTCATGCCGCCAGCTGCCGCTGCAGCTGTGGCCACGGACAACGGCAGAGCACAGGGCGGGCGGACAGCGGCGTTAGTCCACACGCTCCCGCCGGCCCTGGCCGCACCCTGCTGCCACCCCCGCCATGCCCATCTGCGATATGCCCCAACGGCCCAGCCCCTGCCCTCTGACACTCACATAGTCGGACCGCTCGCAGGCGGCATACTCATCCGCCAGGTCCTTCACCACCTCCCGCGCGTCGTTGAACTCCTCCAGCAGCGCCATGCCGTTGCCGTCGTTGAAGCGCGGCACGTCCTTGTACGCCTGCATGAAGGCCTGCCGCTCCTGTGGGCGGGCGAGCCAGGAAGGCAGGGGCGGGCGGCGGCAGGGGAGCGGGCGCCAGGGGAGGGGCTAGGGTTGAGCGCAATGGCAGGCTAGCAAGGCAGGCCGCAACCGGGCGCAAGCCTGTGCGGATGGAACCACGCAGCGGCGCCAAGCGCGCACAGCCATTGGGCCGCCAAGGGACGCCGGCGGCCCTGGAGGATCGCACAAGCGTACGGCACCCGTACCCTGTTGACGGCCGCCCCCGCCGCCGCACCTGCTTGGGCCCCATGAGCTTGTCGTAGTCGCGCAGCACCTTGTTAAACAGGTGCCGGATGGAGGTGTGATTCGCCAGCATGAGGCCGCTCACGCGGTGCGCCGTGTTGACGTAGGGGCTCTTCTTGGACAGCGCCACCTGGGCGAGGAGGTGGGGGGCAGGAGCGGGACGGCGACCGTGGAGGCGGGGGCAGGAAACGGCTGGGGTTGTTGGGGACGTTGTGGGCGGGCTAACGCGGCACGCCGCGGCGCAGTGCCGCTTGCGCCGCACGCGCTGTGCACTGCAGCTCGTCACGCAACTGCCCGGGCCCCTGGCCGCACCTGGATGCTGGCGGGCCCCCATTCGATGAAGTTGGCCTGCTTGCGCTCGCGGATGCGCTGCAGGCTCTTGTGCACCTGGCTGGGGTCCACCTCGCCCTGGATGATGTTGAGGATGGAGATGTACTTGGCGTTGGCCAGCTCCCGCGACTTGGTGTGCGTGGACACCTGACGGGGCACAAGGGAGCGAGCGAGCGACGAGGCGGCGGCACGTGGGGGCAGGCATCTAGCAGGGCTGCGCAAGCACGGCGCGCTGCAGCAGTGGGTACCGCACTCGTCACAGCGGCGCCGGCTGTGAAGCCCCTGCTATGCGGCAGGCCTGTGCCGGGGGCTATCACTCGCGGGGATGGCGGCAGGCCCGCTGGGCGGTCGCACCATGATGTTCTTGGGCTGCAGCAGCCGCCGCATGACGTCCAGCACCGTGGTCTTGCGGATGTTGGAAGTGACCTGCAGCACCAACACCGACCACCTCAGCACCGCCGCAGGCCCGACAGCGTCCACCCCATTGCCGGCCTGCCGAGCGTGCCGCGCCTGTATCTACCGCTGGCTACCCGAGGGCCCGAGGTCCCCAGCACCCGCCGGGGCTGCGCGTCCCGCGGCGCCGCCGCACCTGGCCCAGCGCGTTCTCGGCGGTGAGCGGCGTGTAGCCGGTCATGAGGAAGTGGCAGCGGGGTGTGGGGATGAGCGAGGCCATGAGCCCCACCAGGTCATTGTTCATGTAGCCTGGGAGGAAGGGACGGGCCGGAGCGGGAGCGCAGAGGGGCGCAAGGAGGGCAGGCCAGCAGCGTCAGGGCAGAAAGGACACGTCGAGGCCAGGGCGCTGCGCTCAATCTCCCCTTCCCCAACTGGCTACATGCTTGTCCCTGACCGTGCCGCACCCGGGTAGCGCAGCGTGGTGGTGCTGGCGGCCATGACCGTGGCGATGAGGCTGTTGATCTGCTGTACGTCGGGCTTGTCCAGGTGCAGCCGCTCCACCGCGATCTTGTCCAGCGCCGTGTTGTCGAGCACAACCACAGCGTCCGCGTGCAGCGTCAGCCGCTTGAGCGTCAGCAAGCTGTTGTACGGCTGCACCACCACGTCCGACGACTCGGACTGGTTGGGGAACACGCTGCGGCAGGGTCGGGGTTGGGGCGGCGGTGGCAGTGGTGTGGAGGATGGTGGGAGGTGGGAGCGTGTGTGGATGGGTGGGAAGGCGTGTGGTGGCAGAAGGCGGGCGGGATGAGAGGCGTAGGGAGCGGCTGGGGCGCGGGCTGTGGGGGGCGGACAGGCAGGCAGGCAACCAACGCCGTTTGTCGTG
Organism: Chlamydomonas sphaeroides; assembly: GCA_001662425.1. Lineage (NCBI taxonomy): Eukaryota > Viridiplantae > Chlorophyta > Chlorophyceae > Chlamydomonadales > Chlamydomonadaceae > Chlamydomonas > Chlamydomonas sphaeroides. The sequence continues at coordinate 63,435 of BDDC01000068.1, read as the reverse complement.
ATCGCACCTGTAGGTCTGGATGAGTTTCTTGCTGAAGCGGTCGCTGAGCAGCTCGAGCATGTAGGAGCCCATGCCGCTGCCAGTGCCGCCTGCGATGCTGTGGCACATGTTGAAGCCCTCCAGGCTGTCACAGTACTCAGCCTCGCGGTCTGGCGGCGAGGAGACGGGCGGGTGTGAGCAAGCACGTGTCAGTCCCAGGGCTGTGCGCGAGCTGCCGTGTGTGGCTTGCGTGTCGGCGAACCAGCTGTGGTTGCAGGGTCATGAGTTAGGGCTGCTTGCCGTCAGGCGTCGGTGTGGGCACGGGCCCCGCAGGCACCGACGGCCGCCGTGCTGTAGGGGCTCAGTCCGAGCCACCAAGGACGCACCAATCATGTCCAGGAGCGTCTCCTGCACCGCCTCGCCCTGCGTGTACCCGCTGGCCCAGTTGTTGCCCGCGCCACCGCCCTCCTTGGAGATAAATATGTTCTCAGGGTTGAAGAGGCTGCGCAGGTCTGACGTCTGGATGCCGTTGATGACACTGCGCGGGCGGGTGGCCGCGGAGCGGGGGTTCAGCTGGTGCTGTGGCGCTGCTGGCTGGCGCCGACGGCGACGCCACGGTACCAACCCCTCCTCACCGCGGCTCCAGGTCCAGCAGGATAGCGCGTGGGATGTACTGCTCATCGTCCGCCTGATAGAAGAAGACATCTTTCCGATCCCCAGCCTGCGCAAGGGGCTGACAGCTCAGGCGCGAGGTTGGCCAGCGCGAATGGCGCCAAGTCCTTACCACTGTGGCGAAGTCTTCAAGCCGGCCATCCTTGGCTATCCCGTGCTCTTGACATAGCTGCACACGGTGACCGGATGCATTCCTCAGTGGGCTCCAGCGTGTAGGCGCGAAGCTGTTTCGGGAATGTTTGAAGAACCCCGACGCACCTTTCGCCAGAACTCGCTGCCTACTTGATTGCCGCACTGTCCTACTTGAAGGTTGATCACCTCCCGCGGCATAGGGCCAACGGCTCACGAAGCGGTAAAGCCAGGGTAAGTCTCGCAGTGCTCAGTGAATTCGAGTTGCAGACAAGCTAACTGGAGGAGGCTTGCTTGCGTTACGATGTGGTGTTGCTGCAGGTCTCTCTTGCTCGCTGTCTGCCAATTCGGGCAGCGACCATCGCCTTCACCGCAGTTCCCGCGCGCTCCCTACACAGAGTTTGCCCTCTGACATTACTTCGCTCTCACATACACTTCATAACGCCGCTGGGCATAACGACGTTCCCGCCCATCATCCTCACACAGCGATTGTACCGTCTGTGCGTTGTCAATACGTCCGAGGGCGCTGTCTACATAAGCTTGAGCGTCTCTGGCGCTGCCATTGCCGCCGGCGCGTGAGCGGCCGCTGACACAAACATGACGAACCACACCGATGAGCATGCAATGCCCAGCGGCGCGGGATCTCCCATGGGTGGCGGAGGCGGCGGCATGTCAATGGGTGGCGCACCGACCGGCGCCATGGCAGCTGGCAGCACTTCTGCTGGCATGGAAGGCATGGGCGGTACGTCAGGCATGCCGCTGACGCCTGCTTGCTGCCCGCCTGCGCGCCGCACAGCGACCATGCTAACACCGCGCCGCTCCTGACAGGCATGATGGACTGCTTTGGGGAACCCATGGAGGACCGCCAGGCAAGTGCCTCGCGCCCACCTGCCTGCCCTTCGGCCGCCCCCTGCCCGCCGTGGTACCGTCGCACGTACCTGCCACCCACGCCACACCAACTACCCTCACCCTCCGTCCCACACCCGACATCCTTCCCCCACCGACCCCAATCCACACATGAAACCACACAGGGTAACTGGCAGGGCCACGTGTTCCCTGGGTGCATCTTCATCATCTGGGGCGCGCATTGGTTCATCAGCGCCAGCTGGCGACACATTGTCGCCAGCCGCACGGGCCGCCGCTACCTAGCGCGCTCCTACGAGGGCCTCCTACCTATGATCCCCGGCCTTGCTACCTTTAACAAGTGCGTCACGGCCCCTGTCACGGCGCGCGTCCGTGCCTGCCCCTTCAACGGGCGACGTTCATGGCTGGCCCCTTGCGGGCACGTAATACGCAACGTCCAGGGCCGGGACTCCAGCTGGGGACACGCAACCAACACCGCCAGCTCAGACTTGAGGCCGCCGCACGCCGCACTGGTCCTCACACGCACACGGTGCCGAACCTCTGCATGCTTGGCACCGACCCGGCCGCCCCCGCAGGTACCCCGTGGAGCCGGCGCTCAAGGCCATCGGCGGCATGCTGCTGTTCGTGCTGCAGATCACGTACGGCAACTACAAGTAGGTGCCCCGTGCCCGAGGGCTTCACGAGAAGAGTGGCGCCAAGAGCCTGTGACCTGCCGAGTGGTGTTACAACTTTACGCCCGAGTGCTGCCTGGTGGGGGCCTGCCTCCCCTGCAGCGGCTGTGACCTGGCGTCAAGCCACGCAGCGCCACGCAGCTACGGGGCTGGCTGTGTGCCGCGCTGCACCACCAGACATGTGGCACACGCTCTCGACGCCGGGGGGCCTGTGGCTCATGCCGGCCGTGCCTTTGCCTGGGGGCGCTGTAGCTCCGGCCCTCGCCTGCCGCCGCCGCGCTCCGGCAGGCTCTTGTTCTGGTCCTGGGCCTACCGCAGACGGGGCGCTAGCTCGCGGCTCGTCTGAATGCACTCCGTCTGACCTGAGGCCCCAACGGCTGCTGCCGTGCGCAGGTTCCTGTACTGCCCCGACGGCGGGCGCCAGGGCCGCATCGCCACGCCGCACCTCAACTCCTGGTCGCACGCCAGCATGAACCTGGGCTACAGCCTGTCGGGTGCGCCATGTGCCGGGGCAACGTGGCACGACGGCAGAGAGCCACAGGCGCGGGAGGGCGGCAGCGGGCAGCGGCTGCAACCACAGCATGCCCGTGCCTCGCTGCCGGCCTTCGTCCGCTGCTGGTGATGCGGACTCGGCAACGCCGTGCACGGGCGGCACGCACCGCTGTCTGCCTGGGGCTCGGAACTACCTGCCCCGACCCCCTGTGGCTGCTGCCGTACACGTCCCCGGCGCGCAGGCATGGTGGAGCTGCTGGGGCTGCACTCGAACCTGCCGGAAGGCCTTGGCCATGTAAGAGGGGTGGCAGCGGCTGGCGGCGGCGGCGGCGCGGTGGCCGCAGCCCCTGTTCCTGTCACCGCAGCCGCTCAACAGGCAGCAGCTTCCCTGCTCAGCATACCAGGGCCATCATACCCACCCCTCTGCGGTACACGCGCTGCCGCCTCCCGCCCCAATCCCACCCCAGGCCGTCCTGGGCGGCGCCTTCTTCTTCGAGGCCTTTCTGTTCACGCTGCACGAGAAGAACGGCCACCTGGACCGCACGCTGCACTGGCTGCTGGCGCAGCCCTGCTGGTGGGCCGCCGTCTTCTCGGCGCTGGAGGCGGCCTTCCCGTCCGCCTTCCTGCTGTCGGCGGGCCGCGCCTTCTCGCAGCTGCTGCAGGGCACCTGGTTCATCCAGGCGGCGCGCGTGCTGTTCGAGGGTGAGGCGCTGGGCTGAGGCAGGACGTTGCGCGGGAGTGTGTCGCACGCGTCGGCGCGCGCGCTTTTTCCAGATGCGGGCCACGGGTGGCTGTAGTGTTCGGCAACGTGGGGGCGAATGTGTGGATCGCTGGCGAGGCAGGTGGAGGCTATGCCACACTGGAACGGACGTGGGGTTTGGTGTGCCGCGCGCGCGGGGCCGCCCGGTGAGGGTGTATGGGCTTGGAAGGGGATGAGGGGTCGCGTGGGGCTGGTCTCGCAGGACCCAGGGGCAGCCCCGTGGCTGGACCCTGCTGATGACGCCATGCCGCTGACGCCCTGCCGCTGCTGGCCCGCGGCTGACGCCCGCCCAGGCAAGCTGCACTGGAACGACATGTACAACGGGGCGGAGGACGAAGCGCCCGCCATGTGGCTGCCCCTGTGAGCACCTGCGCGGCGTGGGTGGGCTGTCGTTGGAGCTGGCGGTTGGGCCGCCGCAAGCAGCGCCGAGGCTGCTGCGTCCTGCAGCGGCGCGGCTCCGCCGCGCGCATGCTACTCAGCGGCGCGAGGCAGCGGCCTGCCGGTTGGGGAGGGTTGCGAGGTGCCGTGCAGCCGACGAGGCGGGCGTGCTCAGGCGTGCGGCCGCCAGCCGGGAGCACGGAGCCCCGCCCAGAGCCGGCGCGCTGTCAGGGCACTGCAGTGGTGACCCACGTCCCGACGCCTTGCCTGACGTTGCTCCCGCACCTGCCACGCCCCGACGTCAGGGTCTTCGTGTACCACATGTGCTTCCTGGCCTTCATCATGATCGCTGGTGAGCACGGCGCTCCGTCGTCGCCGCCGCACCGCGTGCGTGCACAGCCCGTCGCCCACGTCGCCCTCCCGCCGGCACACCACCCAGCTGCGCGCGAACCTCCGGCGGCAGACACGGCCCCCGCCCTGTGCCAAGCGCCGCCCCTCCTCCATGTCGCCCTCTTGCCGGCGCACAGCTGTGCGCTCTCGCGGGCCCCTGCGTCGCGCGCAGCCCACGCGCCTCTGCGACGATCCTCACCGCCCGCGGCTGCCCTCGTCATCCACCCTCCCCCAGCCTACGCTCTGCTCGAGGCGCTCGCGCGGCGACTGGTGCCGGGCGTGGAGCCGAGCGACGCCGCCGCCGGCCGCGTGCACGAGACCTCCCGGCTGCTGTCGGAGGAGGACGGCGAGCTGGCCTTGCGCGGCGGCGGCCTGGGGCTCAAGTCCGTGCCGCTCAGCGTGCTGGGCGGCGGCGGCCACGGCAGCTACGAGCGGGTGGAGGGGCACCACAACGGTGGCGGTGGCATGGGCATGGGCATGGGCCGGCGCGGGTGAGGGTGAGGGTTAAAGGCCAGCGTGCGTGGTGAGGGGAGTGGAGATGAGGGGTGTGGTTGGGGGTGGCTTGTAGGGGTGTGGAGGAGGGAGGAGGGTGGAGGGAGGAGGCGCGGTGCACCTGGCACGATCCGGGGGGGGTGGCGTTGGGGCGAAAGGTGTTCAACACGACTAGTTTGTTGCATGGGTTGCGCTGTGTGCCCGCTCGCTTTGGACGCAGGCGGGGTGCAGAGAGAGAGAGAGAGAGACGGGGAAATCACAAGTGCACAAGGCAAGGCGAAAGGAGTGGTTTCTGTCCATTGAGCCGTCGGTAGCGTCTGCGCGTGGGTCGCAGGTTTTGGCGCTGCTGGCAGGGGCTCGGGGGAATTCAGGGGGCCGAAGCGGGCATTGGACGGGAGCGGACATGGGTTGGGGGCATTGGGAGGGTATGCTGGCATCGGTGGGTAGGTCCATGAGCAGAATGCTCGGTTGGTGACTCTCATGTGCTGCCGCTGTGCTGCTTGGATCGCGCGCTGGTGCCAGGATATCCGTTCAAGTTGTCCACTGCGCAGCCGGCATGTGCCAAGATCAGCCGGGTTGGCTGCGATACGCAGCAGTAGCTGCCCCGCGATGCACCTGGGCGTTGGTCGGGCTGTGGTGGACAAAAACAAAAGACTGCGGCGGAGCGGATCGTGCTCTTCGTTGTTGTGACTCGGGATCCTCCCATACGGGCAGGCGCTCAGCGCAGAAGGGCGTATGGAAGCACATCTGGTGGTTCGTTCCGCAGCCGCCGGCCCTGGCGGGCTGGCGCACGGCTCTTCAAATGGAGTCGAGAGGTTCGAGCCTGGTGCCGGGGTACCGGAGCTGCCTTCGGTCACTGGGCTAGCAGCTGGCCTGGTCAAGCTGCTGCGGCCCGGAGAGCTCTGGCTGCTGCACCTGCTGCCGCTGCTGGTGTGCCGCAGCGGTCGCGAGCCTGCGTGCTGCCGAGCGCCCGACCGCACAGGGCCACAGGCCCATGGCATCGGTGAGGATGGCCGCCAGGAGGATGCTTCACCCGAGCCGGAGGCGTCGTCTACGGATCGGTTGTGAGACGCGGAGGGGCAGGAGGAGCCAGACAAGGGGAGCGCTGGTGTTGGTTGACGTGGCGCGGTCCCATAGCAGGCCAGCCCAAATGCCCAACCTGAGTTTCCCGCACGTGTGATCGTCCAAGGACACACGCGGCTACTTATGTCAGGTGCAGGTTGTACCCGGCCGCCCGGTACGCCTGCGTGCCCCTGCACGCGCCGCCCGCCTGTTGGCTTCGCTTTATTGCAATCAGTGCAACCCTGACAGTGGCTCGGCAACACCCCAACCCGTGTGCTTGCATAGCAGCAGTTCGCCAAGCAGGCGTCTTGATGCGCACCATGCCTCCTGCTCGCACCTCCCAGCTGTCGCACTAGGAAGCGCTCATTGCGATGTATCGCCGCGGCCCACCGGTGGGCACAGCTGTGCTACGAAGTGCTGCTTGCAGAGCCCCACAGCGTAATGAAAGGGCCTCCACACACCCTACCAAGGCCTCAGCGCTGATCCGTGTGTTAAACCCTGTTTCGCCTCCCTGGTTGACACGGACGCATATACGGCGCTCTTCTTGCGGGCCTCCGTGTTCTCGCAGTCGTCCTGCTCCGTGTTCTCCCCACTGTTCTGTAGGGGAGCTCCCTGGACTTCCCGTCGTTACTCGGTCACTGATGCTCGAGGACCTCCGGGCTCGGGCAGTGTTCCCTGTCCCAATGCTGAGCCCCGTAAGTAAGCTGCGGCTTCGTTCCCCGTGTGGATCCCGCTTCCACCTCTTCGCACGGAAACCATCGACGAGCAGTCCATCCCCATCCACCCAGTAGCGCCCAAGTATGCCGCCTCGCTGCCTCGCCCCCCTGCATGGGGCAGACGTGCTTATCCGTTATCACCCTCAGCAATTTACCATCAATTGTGTCTCCACGGCTGTGCAAAGTCATGGGAACGTATCGGGCTGTCATAACAGCGCATACACAGCTTACCGCGGAAAGGATGTCCGGCAGCGACCACAAAGTGCAGATGGAGTTAGAACGGTCCGCATGTGCGGGGAAACGCCAAAGCAGTGTGTGCCTCTGTCGTCGCGGGCGCCGCACCGACTCGTCCAGCATGACGTCTTGCGCGAGGCACATGTCTCACGCTAACATACAACAGCTTGGGGTGCGCAGCTATCCATATGCACGACGGTGGAGAGTGCCAACCGTTCAGGGCAGGGAATTGCGTTGTAAAGCTACCTTATGCTCCAGTCCAACACCCGCAGACTTTCGCAGCAGTTCGCTAAACAGACCCGTGCAAACTCCTCGAATTATCACTGGCATAAGCGTAGAGCCTTCTTTTGCACAGTGTTGCGGCAGGTCTAGGCCTCGCTGCTGTTTGCTGTAGCCACATGCAACCTCGAGCTGAATAGTTGCAGACAGCCAGCGGAGGGCTCAGGTGGAGTCGGATGCCCCAGCGGCCAAACTGGTGCTCGAGGCTGAAAGCCTGGCTTGCTTCGCGTTCCTCCGATGTGTCAGCTGCTGAGGGGCTCGAGCCGCGTCATGAACGCAAGGCAACTATGGCGACACATGCCCACGCGGCGACCGAGAGCGCGATAAGGCCAGCTTTCAGCCCCGATCCCGGGCTGCAAGGACCTGTGATGTTTGATGGCGGCGGAAGCGCGCCTACGGACATCGGCACTGACACGCAGTCTGCGGCCCCCCAGGGCCAGGCTCAGCGCCGCTCCTGTGAGCTCAGCTTTGGTCAACAGCTGACCACGCCTATGACGGGCTGTGAGCTGCAAATCTCGGAGCGCCACAGCGCACCGACGAGGGGCAAGGGGCTGCAGCGCCACCTCCTAGCGCAGGCGGGGCAGCCGGATGCGGCCATCGCCCAGGCCACCACGCCAGAGATCCTCTCACCGCCAGCAGCTGGCATTGGGCCACCCCACCGGACCTGCTCCGCGCCCTTTGCGTGCCCGGGCATGCGTCGCGGCTCTGTCAGCTCGGCGCGCGGCTTCAACCACATCTCGACCTCCCTGAATAACGAAGACAACCCCCTGACCTCCACCTCCACCACGGAACCATTGACCAATCCCAGCTCCAGCACGGCTATACGCGTCGGTGTGCCCGGCTGGGAGCGCGCCCTGACGGCGCAGATCGCGGCCTGCACCGGCGTCGTGGCGTCGACCATGGCCCGACGCGCCTCGGACGGCTCTGTCGTCATGGAGGCGCTCGCGCGGCAAGGAGCCGCCCCGCTGCTGCCCCACAGCAGCACCATGCCCAGACCTCAGGTAAGACGCTTTGAGGCACGTGGCTTATTGGCCCAGAGTCTTCGAGACGTCGGGCTCCTGCCCTTCGCACCGACGAGCAACGGCCGTGCACCGGCTGCCTGCTGCGCTGGACTTTGACCGCCGTCGCGCCTTGCCCCTGGGCGGCTGACCCACATGACCCACATGACGTCCGCGTGCAGGACTTTGACGCGGCCTTGGCGGCGCCGCTGCAGGCTGCGCTGCTGCCGGCGGCGGGGCCGTCGCCGTCCCCTCCCAGCTCGACCTTTGCCTTCGCCATATCGACGCCCGCGGCGGTCGGCGCTTCCGGGCAGCCGCTGGCGCCGCTCCATGAAGCAGGTGCGTACCTGTGCACATGCGCGCGGGCCCCGGAGGCCTGACGGGTCTGGCCCGTGCGCTGCGTCACGTTCGTGCGGTGGCCCGCTGTACGCACGTGCCTGCGGCTCGTAGGCCGCGGCTGGTGCCCCCGCTGCGCACAGAGCCCCGGGGGCCTGCCGGTTGCGCGGACGCCGTGTGGCAGGCCGCTGCCGGGGCCTGGGCGCACCCGGCACGCGCGCAGTTGCTCACCTCACCTGCACGCAGCCCGCAGCCGCCAAGACACAGCGCAACAAGGCCACCTTGCTCACCTCACCTGCGATGCCGCCGCGCGCGCCCCGTCTGCGCCGGCGCCCGCGCCAACCGCAGCTGCCGCAGCGCCGACGCCGCCGCCCTCCCTGCCGCCGACCCCACAGGCGACCCGCTGCCAATGGCCGGCGGCACGCCGCCCCGCCGCGGCCCCGGCCCCGGCCGCTCTCCGCCGACGGCGCAGAGCTCCTCCACGCAGGCGTTCTTCAGCTGGGGCACGACCGCCCCCGCCTCGGACTCTATGCTGTCCATGCTGCCGCCGCTGACGGTCCGCATGTCGTCGCAGCCCGACGTGCGGGGGCAGTTTGGCCAGGTCGTGCTGCCGGAGGTGCGGCCCGAGCGCTGCTGCCGCCGCAGGTGCTGCCTGCAGCGCTTGTGCCTTGCTGGAGAGCCCTGTCCGCATGGAGCGCCAGGCCATAAGCCCTTCGTTTGGCCGGCCCTGTGTTGTGCAAGAGCCGTTGTTTCGGTCGCCACGTCGCCTGCCCGCCCGGGGGCCCCGCCGCACGCAGGCGCTGGTCAGCGCCGCCGCGCAGCACGGGGCGGACCTGGAGATTGACCTGCAGGTACGGCGGGGCACGGGGCGGCGGGCGCCGTGTCGTGCACGGAGCGGCGGGCGCCGCGTCGTGTGTTTCTGGTCGTATGAAGAGCTCGGCGAGGCGAGTCGGCCACAGAGACGAGGCCCGACAGCCGGGCCTTGCCCAACGGCCGCGCCTGCCTCGCCCACGTGCCCTGCGCCCTGCCGCCATCGCCCCGCCGGCCTGCCAACGAACGCGCTGCCCGGGCCGCCCTTCCTCTCGCCCGTCCGCCCCGCCCGTCCTCTCGCAGCGCGACCTGGAGATTGACTACAGCCGGCCGCTGGGCGCGGGGCAATTCGGGAGCGTGTACCGGGGCACCTACCGCGGGCAGCCGGTGGCGGTCAAGAGCCTGCGGCCGCTGCTGCAGAGCTGCACGCTGGACGACATCGAGGTGTTCGTGCAGGTGCGGCGCGGCCAGGTGGAGGGGAGGGTGGGAGGGGCCGGAAGGGGCTCCAGGGTTTCGTGCTCAACGTGACAGGGGCCGGGGTGCACTCTGGACGACGTCGGGGTGCTTGTGCAGGTGCGGCGCGATGAGGTGGGGGAGAGGGCGGGAGGGGCGCTGATGTGGAGTGGGGCGAGGTGCAGCTGGGCGCAGGGCATGCGGGTAGGAGAGGAGGGCTCCCTCCTAGCGGAGCCCCCAGACGGCTGATGGCCTGCCGCCGCGCTGCGCTGCGCCGTCCCGCAGGAGGTGACGGTGCTGAGCGCGCTGCGCCACGACAACGTGGTGCGGCTGCTGGGCAGCTGCCTGCAGGTGCGGCGGGCGTGCGGCGCATGCGCAAGAGGGGACCCCGTGAGGGAGCCTAGTGGGGGGGGGGGGAACCCTGGAGGCCCTGAGAGCGGAGCACGCGGGCAGGGCCGCAGCCCCGGCCGGCTGGGGCCTGCCATGGCCGAAGGCAGCTCACGACCGCCGCCGCCGGCGAGGCGACGCACACCTGAGGCAGCTATTGCCACGTAATCCACGTCTGGCCCGGCGCCCCACGCCGGTGCTCGCCTACCAGGGCCTCGCAGGCCAGGCCGGTGGCCCAGTAGCGGACACCCACACCCACACGCATTGCTGCGGCCCGCCGCTGCCTGCCGCTGCCTGCGCCGCCACTTGGCCCCCACGACCCAGGTGGCCCCGCAGCGCCACATACCACATTGCTTGATACCCGCGCACAGCCGCACGGCCCCCCGCCCCGCAGCCCCCGGCATGTGCCTGGTGAAGCTACGCGTTATCCCCAGCTGTCTCAGCACGCTTGGCCCACCGTAACACCGTCACCACCGCCATGAACACCCAAAGCACACCCGAGCAAACACTTCCATGCCCATGGCCCCATCGCCCCCCGCAGCCCCCCGACATCTGCCTGGTGGAGGAGCTCTGCGTCACGTCGCTGGACGCAGTGCTGCACGGCACCGCGCCAGACCCCGCCGCCGGGCCGCCGCAGCCCGCCGCCGCCGACCTGGCCTCGCTGCTCACCCTGCCGCCGCCGACCTCGCCGCCCGCGGCGCGCCGCGCCAGCGCCGGCCCCTTTGCCGCGCCCGGCGGCGCGGCGCCGCCGCCGGGCCGGCCCGCCGGCGTGTCGCCCCTGCCCATGTACCGCATCCTGGAGATCGCGCTGGACGTCGCGCAGGCAAGTCATGTCGCCCGGCTGGCCGCCGACACAGCGCCGCTGCGCGGCACCATGCTCCGTGTGATCCGCATCGAACGGAACGGCCGTGTTGCCTGCCTGCTCTAGCGCCATCACGGCCTCATGGTGGCAGCCGCTCGACCCAGCCTGCAAAGCCGGCCCTGCCAGCTTGCCGCCCGCCTGCAAAGCCGGCAGCACGCGTCGCGCCCTGGTCTGCCCGCCTGCCTGCCCGCCCGCCCTCCGTCCGCCTCCCACCGACCGACCCACGGGCTGCCCGCGTGTCCGTGCGCGCAGGGTCTGTTATACCTGCACAGCCGCACGCCCGCCGTGGTGCACCGCGACCTCAAGCCCTCCAACATCCTGCTGGACGCGCAAGGCCGCGCGCGCATCTCGGACTTCGGACTGGCGCGGTGAGGACGGGCCGTGCGGAGCACGGTCCGTGCAAGCGGCAACTCCTGCATGACCAATGTGCTGCACGGGGACGCCTCTTCGCGCTGCGCAACGTGCCCGTGTGTCCAGACAGCCCCATGCCCCCGACGGACGCACTCCACGCTGCCAACCGCCCGCTGCCTCGCACCCCATCGCATCCCTCCGCAGCTGCAAGTACTCGGCTTACCTGGACACCAACAGGCCCGAGACCGGCAGCATGGCCTACATGGCGCCCGAGTGCTGGTGCGGCGGCCTGGCGAGGCGGCAGGCGGGCGCTGGCGTGGCGTGGGCGGGGCCAGGGGCACGCGGGCGACGTCTTGCCGTGTCGCTGCCTGGGGTCGTTTAGAAGCGGCGTGGATGCGTGGGTAAAAGGGAGGAGCGCCAGGAGGGGGGCCGGGGCTCTCGGCCGCCGCCCAGGCCCGCGTGCGCTGACTGCGCCTGCGCTGCCTGCTGACCCCGGGGGTCCGCAGGGAGCCCTTCCGCGAGGGCGGTCTGAATGACCGGATGGACATCTTCAGGTACGACATGCTGTACAACTGTACGACAGAACTGCACGGCAGCCGGAGCGGTGTACGTCTGCTGTGCGCGCACTCTGCTGCGCATCTGCCGCAGCACGCCACTGGCCGCATCTCGCCCCCACCCTCTCCTGGGACCCTCTGCGCTCTGCCCCTCTGCCCCGGCGCAGCTACGGCGTCGTGCTGTGGGAGCTCGTCACGGGTACGTGCCTGCTCCGCCCACCGGCCGCAACCCCGCTGCGACCGTTGTCCAGCTGGCGGCGTCCTTGTCGCCTCTTGAATCCCGCTCCGTGAACCTCCCCCCTGCTTTCCCCGGCTCCGTGGGCCCCGGCGCAACCAAGCCGCCCCGCTGCCGCTGCTTGTGCCCGCCCCCAACCCCGTGTGCCCGTGCAACCCGCAGGCGAGCGCCCCTGGGCCACGTACACCATCAACAACTTCGTGCAAAAGGCAAGCCAGCGACCCCCGCGTGCACGCCGCAGCCCATCACGCCGCCAGCGCCCTCCCCCCCTGGCCCCCTCGCCCCCCGCCCCCTCGCCCCCTCGCCCCCTTCCCCCCTCGTCCCCTCGCCCCCTTGTCCCTTGTCCCTTGCCGCCGCGCAGCTCGGGCCCCACCCTTACCCCGCCTCCTTCCTTCCCTCCCCTCCCCTCCAGCCCTCACCCCACCTTCTTCCTTCCTTCCCTCCCTCCCCCGCAGCCCTCACCCCGCCTCCTCCCTTCCCGCCCGCCCGCCCCGGCGCAGGTGGTGGCCACGGGCGCCCGGCTGGCGGTGCCCACCGACGACGGCGTGTGCCCCTACGCGCTGCGCTGCCTGCTCAGCGCCTGCACCGAGGACCGCCCCAGCGAGCGGCCCAGCCTGGAGCACATCATCGCAGAGCTGCAGCGCATCCTGCGCTACTGCCGCCGCCCGGGCCAGGGCGCGCTGCCGTGAGCAGCACGCGGCATGTGCGCCGGCCGGCGCCGGCGCCGGGGCGGGGTACTTCCGCCGCGCTCGGGGCAAGGCGGGCTGTGGTGGGAGCAGCGCGCGCCGGCTGGGCGCGAGTCACGCTGGCAGCGCTGCTGCCGGGGCCTCCCTGGCCGGCTTGGCGGACCGGTTGCGGGGCTGCAAGGTGCGGCGGAGCGCGCGAGGCCCCAGTGCTGGCTACCAGGCCCGCGTGCGAGGCCGCAGCGACGGCGCAGGAAGGGCGCCAGCTCCGTTAAGCTGCTGCTGCACGGTCTGGTTACTGGGCGCTGGGCGGTTGTTGCTGGCCCGTGTGGCCGGACGGGCCGGCGCGAGCTGCTGCTGGCCATGACGGCAGCAGGCGGCCGCCTTGGGCCATGCCTCATCCAGGGGCCTGCTGGGGTGCTGGTTTGGGTGCCGGGAGCAACGCGCCCGTGGTTGCTTGGCCGCAAGCGGTCACCGGCAGGTGTCGTGTGTGGAGAGGTGGGGACGCTGCTTGCCGCGTGGCTGGCATTGGCGGGGCCTGGGAGCTTTCCTTTCTTTGCTCGGCGTACTTGCGCGAGCGGTGTGTGCGAGCGGCGGCGCGCGGAGGGTGTCGGACGGCCGCCGCGGAGCGGGCGTCTCGGCGCGGACGCTGGTGGCGGGCCGGCTTGGGGCTTGACTCTCCACTGCGCTGCAGGTTTTTGTACCGGTTACATAAAGCATAGAGCGCTTGGGCGCATGGCATGGGCCGCGTTGGTAGGCAAGGGCGTGACGCCGATGCGGCCGCCCGATACCGACGATGCGCCGCCCTGGGCATGCTTGGGGTGGGCTGTGGGGAGATTCGCGAGCTACGGCACTTGGAGGACTGGGCTGCGGGGTGGGTGGCAAGGGCCGGGGGTTGTGGTGTGGCATACCGTTTGGAGGACCGATGCGCGGTCGGGCACAGCAGCGGTGTCGGGCGGCCGGTCACCAGCGCCCAGGCGCCGCCTAGGCAGCCGCAGTTGGTTGGCTGGGTGACCCTCGCGGAGGGGCGCTAGGCAGCGTTGGCGCCGGCTTCGGCCGCTCTGCCTGTCTGTCTGCCTGTCTGCCTGCCTGCCTGATTTCTGCTGGGAGGACGTGCGCGTGACAACTTCAAGGGGACCCTTGGGGGATCCCTGATCGAGCGTCAAGCGCTCTGCTTTTGTCGGTGGGCGGCGCGCGGCGGCGCTTTGCCGCCCCGCCGCTCCCCGGGCCGGCCGCAGCTAAGGTTGATGTGCAAAGCGATAATGTTGCATGCATGCGTTCCAGCCAAGGAGTGCACGTCGCCCCGAGGGTTTTGCCTGTTTCGGTCTTGGGGTCCTGTGGCGGAGATGCGGCTTCTTTGCCGCTTTCGAGTGGTAGTAGCGCAGCAGTATTCATCGTGATGTGAGTGGGTGTGTTGAGATTGGGTGTTCGGGTCGGGTGCGGGTGTGCAGGAAGCCATGCGCCACGCGCACGCTGCTGTCGTGCGGTGGGCGCTGGCGGTATGCGAGGCGTGCACTTTTCGCACCCATGCTGCGTCGCGCGGCTGTGCTCCGAGAGCGCCTTGGTTTGTTTGGCGTTAGGTTCCAGGCGCAGGCAGCGCCTCCAAAGTGGCTCTGTTCGTCGACGGTTGGCCGCTTTGATTGGCCGGTTGGCTGCCGTGAAGCTCGGCAGGCATTGCGCTGTTTGCCCAGCGGGGGCTGCGATTCCGGGTGTGGCGCGGCCCTGGTGCGGAGCGCTGAGGGCACACGAACGCGGCGATCAAGCTGGGGTATGTAGTGTACGACGAGTACGACATGTACGACATGCGACAGCTTTCCTCAAATTGCCGATCACGATTCTTTTGTGGGAACCCATACCGACTTGCCGTTGCCTGAGGACCTCGGTTGTGTGCCTGGCGGTCGTGGTGCTATGCAGCCATTACGCACACCTGGTCATGTACGGCGCTTGCGGTGGAATGGTCTCTGGACAGATACCGGTAGACGCTGTGCATGGTCACATGGGCCGCTCCAATAAGATGTCGGTTGGCCGCTTCATGGTCGTGGGTCGGGGCGATTGGCGGCATGTGTGGTCAGTGTTTCACACATAACGGCAGCCTTCCAACCGGGCGGGGCTCCCAGGCGAAACCCAATTGTATTCCTAGGGCAGGTTGCCCTAGCAATACACAACATCTGTAACCGTGCTGTTGGGCAAGATTGGCTGCGCCGGAGGATGGCAGCCACCTTGGGGAGCCTTGCGGAGCCGCAGCCGTGCCTTCGCGCATTCGTTTCTCTGGCAGCTGGTGGTGCAGTCGAGCACGGTGATGCAGTCGAGCAGGAAGGGGCGGAACGGCTGCGTGCTTGCCGGAATTGGGTGAGGACAAGGTGGCCCCATCCTGAATGGGGAATAGGGAGTAACATCCCCCCCTAACATTCTTCATCGAGGCCTGCCGCCCGCCCCACCAATTGGGCTACTCCAATTTAAGGCGCCCTACCACCCTTTCAACCAGCGCTCTACATGCCGGCGCAAGCACAAGCGTACGGTCGCTATCGCAACAGCCGCCTCCCAGCCAGCCAGGCACGGCCAGGAGGCAGGGCCCGCCCCGCCCTGCAAACTCAGCCCCCAATACCGCTACGCTTCTGCTTGGCACGGCCAGATGCGGCTGAGCATGGCCGGTTGCCGGGGCCGCGACCGCCACCCCCGCTGCCGCTCGGCCTCGGCCCAGAGTTGGCGGCGTCGGCGGCGGACCCGCCGTCAGAGCTCGGCCGGCCGCGCTTGCCGCGGCCGCGGCCGCGGCCGCGGCCGCGGCCGCTGCCCGGCCCTTCGCCGCCGCCATCGCCACCCCCGTCGCCGCCCCCGCCGGGCGAGCGGCGCGGCGGGCGCCTGAGGGCAGGCGGCCTGCCACCATGCTCGCCCGTGAGCTTGCAGACGGCCACAAGACCCCATCACGGTACTCAGCGGTCAGCCAGCAGCCGCAGCCGCTCAGTCCATCTCGCCACATGGCTCACATGGAGCCGCACGCTTCCCACAGGTCCGAATC
>BDDC01000068.1:1230-46279 GCA_001662425.1 Chlamydomonas sphaeroides | reverse complement strand
CCCCGCCTTTAGCGCCGTCCCTGCTTCGGCATGCACGTGCACCCTCTGTAATGCGACTTTCCGAACCACACCCAACTTTACGCGGCACAGGCAGCAATCCTAGCTCGGCCGTGCGATGCATGATGCCTCACCGCGTCGCTTGGCAGTACGGGTTGGGCCTCGGAAGCAAAGGATGGGCGAGGGAGAACACTGACGTCGGCGTTGGGTGCCACGCCGGTGCGACGGGCGTGTCAGGGAGGCGGTCCGGGCGGTCCGCTGGCCAACAGGCGGAGGCGACGCAAGCAGGTACGGGCCAGGGGGCGGCTAAGTTCATCAGCCAAGCATCATGCTCATTCTTGGGGGCGGCAGGGGGCTGGCGTGCAGCTGCTACGCAGTCCCGAGCACCTCGGGGGGGAACAGCGGTTGGCAGCTGCGCCGTGTTGGCATGCGCGGCGGGGGCGGCTCGGACGGCTGTGCCTGTTCAGCGCTTGGCCAGACGGCTATCACCACGCTTATGTACGGCATGCAGGCCTGTTCCAAGGCCTTGGGGAGGCCTGCAGGAAGCGGTGCTGTCAGCTGGCACCCGGCACGGCTCCGTTGACGCGCAAGGCTCAAGAAGCGCGCAGCTGCATGACACCGACCTCCAACTCGCTTACGTCGCCAACACTGCGCCCTCGCCGACGCCCCAGTCCTTGGCCATGCGCCCATACGCCGTTATACACCAAATGTGTCAACGCACAGGGCAATCAAACGGCGCCGCAGCGAGGCAGCGGCGCCACACGGGCACGGCAACGGGCGCGGCGTGACGACGCCGCAGTCCTACAGCCCTCACCACAGCTCCTCCCACCACCACCACTACAACCACCACCTCCAACGCCCAATATCGCTACCCAGTGCGGTGAGCACGCGCGTAGCCCAGTGTCCTCCGAGCCCAACACGCCCGCTTTTATCCGGCGCACAGCAGCACTGCGCGCTGCCGGCAGCGGCTGCTGCGCGTGCCGTGCTGGCGGCCGCGCCGTGTCGCCTCGCGCCGCCCTAGCACGCGCCGCACCCCAGCCGATGTACCGTATATCATGGCCTTATTGACGTGCACACTGCCCGGCGTGCACCCTCAACCCCGACGATGCAACAGACCAGTGCGCGTGCGCAAAAACACAAAAAGACGAGCGCCCGCCCGCGCAGGCGCTGGCAACGAGGGACCGGGCGGGCGCCTCGCGCGTCGGCGGGCCCCCAACGGACGACTATACGGGCACACAGCAAAACAATGCCGGCACCTCGGCTCTGCCTGGGGCGCCTTGAGCGAAGCGGGGCCCGAGCGGCGACAACGTCAGGCCGCAGCCTTGGCGCCCGGTATCGCCCTCGCCGCAGACAGGTGCTCCTGCACCTACGACCTACCGCTGCCACACAGAACACAACCGCACGTGCAGTTGCCGCACACCGCCAGGCCTGCCTCCGCACGCATGTCATGCGAAACATACACACACGGCCCTCACGGGCCCCGCCTGCCCGCCCCCGTATCAAGATGGTGTTTCCAGGGCTCGGCAGCGACCGCAACCCCGCCGTCGCAAGCAAGCGCAGCGCACCACCTGCCAGTCCTGCCACTTACGCACAGCTGCCTGCCTTCCTGCCCCCCGTGACATTTGCAATCAGCCGCTTGCTTGCCGACCTCTCTGACACACAGCCGCCTTCCCGGCCGCCACCTCCGTGGGCTAGCTACCGCGGGCCTCGCTACTTGGGACACTGGATTTGATACGCGCGGTATTGCTGCGCTAGCCCATTGCGTAATTCGCGCTATACGGTACATCGCCAAGCATCGCCCCATTACGCCCCGGGCCCGGCCGGCCCTGATCCGCCGCCCCACACACTAACGAACTGGCTCTCTCGCAGCAGCCTCTCACTCTTGCCCGCCGTCATCCCTCGCCGCATCGCGCCGTCACCCGTCGCGCGCATGCCCATTCGCGCGCGCCGCGCTGCGCGCCTGCGCCTTCCCTCGCCCGCCCTTGCGCAACTCACGCGGCCTCGCCAGCGAGCCCGCCCGACCGCCGCACTGCGTGCTCAGCCGCCCACGCGATGTGGGAGCGCTGCGGTCGCCCGTTGGGAAGCTTCCTAGCAGATGACCCCAGCCGAACACGCACGCTGCCATAGCATGGGCCCTGCGTGCTTGCGTTCACACGAGCGAGGCGGGCCGCCTGCCGCTGCGCGACTCGAAGGCGCGCTTGTACTGCGCCTGCCGCACCGGCAGCAGAGAGCGCAGCAGCGGCGCGTTGGGGTTGCGCAGGATCTCGTCCCTGTTGCGGGCGATGGCCTCCAGCAGGCTCTGCGGCGCGGGAGGCGGACGGCCGCGGGAGGGCGTGAGTTGGCAGGAATGATGGAGCTGGATTGCAGACGCGGGCGTGGAGGATGCGGCAACGCCAAGGACGCAGCCAGCGATGGCGCCAAGCTGAGCCGTGGGGCAGCGCGCGGGGGAGGCCGAGCTGAGCCGGGGCCCGGCGGCAGCAGCGGCGCCCCCCGGGTCGCCAGCGCGGGCCGCACCTGGCGCTCGTGCGGACTGAGGTCGGGGTCCCCGATGGTAGCCTCCCACACCTGCGCGCAGCCCGGGGCATGGAGGGCGGACCGTCAGGGCATGAGGGCTCGCATGCGGCCGCAAGCAGGGTTGCCAGGTTGCTTCGGAGACTACAAGACGTCATCAAAGACGAAAGTTCATAAAGTGCGCTTGAACAGAGCCGTTAGCGCTGGCGCCGCCGCAGCCACGCCCGGGCCCCGCTGTCCCTGCCGTACGCCGACGCCGTACACTCGTCGCTGCCGTACCTTTGCCAGGCTTGCGAGCTTGCGCTGCGGCCAGCGCTTGATGCCGTACTGCCGGCACTTCTTCTTCAGGTGGGTCATGGACACGCCCAGCATGCGCGCCGCGTCCCGCACGGGCAGCTCAAAGGTACGGCGGTACGAGTCCGGGATGGGCGCGGAAGCGGTCATCGGCGTCCCGTCGTCGTCGTCGTCGTCGCCGTCACCGTCGCCATCGTCATCGCCGCCGTCGTCGAAGTCGGCGTCTGCGCCCAGCGGCGGCGGCGGCGCGCTGCGCGCCAGCGCGACAGGCGGCGGCACTTGGTGGCCACCCGGCGAGGCCCGGCGCAGGCCGCCTGATAGCGCAGCCACCAGAGCCGCGCCGACGTCGGCGTTGGCGCTGGCACCCACGCCGACGCTGGGCCCGGCGCCCTGCGGGACGCCGGGCATGGCCAGCGGCCGCAGGCCCGGCAGGGGCACCCCAAGCGACGGCGCGCCGGCCGCCAAGGGCCCCAGCTGTAGGGAGGTCTGCGAGGCGGGCAGACAGGCGGGCAGACAGGCCGACGTGTTGCCTTGCGGGTAGCTGACCACAGAGGGCAGGCATGCAGGCAGGGCGCACGCGGCGCAGGCTACAAGCGCTCCTAGGCCCTGCGCCCCGCGGCCCAACTCCCGTGCAGCGGCAGCGGCCGCATGCAGCCCAGGCCTCCCGGCAGCCCCGACCCACCATCCCCGAGCCGCCCTCCGCCTGGCGGGAGAGGAGCCACGCCAGCTGCCCGTCCCGCAGCGCCGCCAGCGACTGCTGCTCCTGGTGGCGGAGCAGCAGAGCCGCGGCGGCGCCGCCGGCGGCGCCGCCGGCGGCGCCGCCGAAGTCGTCCGGCAGGGCCGGCCAGGCCGACGCCGCCGCTGCTGTCGCCACCGGCGGCGGAGGCGGCGGCGGCGGCGCCATGTCCGCAAGGCCGCGCAGCACCGGCAGGCCGCCGACACCTGCGACCATACCGCTGCCGCTGCTGCCAGGCAGCCGGCCCAGTCGCGGCGCTCCGCCGCCGGGCTCCGCCGCCTCCAGCTCCTCGCATCGCTCCAGCTTCACACTCACGCCAGCACCACCGGCAATGAGGTCAGCCAGCAGCGCGCCGCTGCCGGCGCGTTCGCGGGCGCCACCCAGCGTGCCGCCGCCTGCGAGCACGCCGCCGCCGCCGCCGGCTCCGCCGCCGCCGCCGGGCGGTCCGGTCTGCACCACGTCCACCAGCTTGCCTTCCCGCAGCATTATCAGCAGGTCAAGTTGCTCGCGCTGCCCAAGCTGCGAGAACTGGGCCACCAGCGACGACACCGGCGGCCGGCGCGCCCCCGCGCCGTCGGCGCCAGGCAGCATCGGCGCCAGCGGCTGCGCCAAGCCGCCGTCCGGTTCCGGACCGGAAGCGCCGCCGGGGAGGGCTATGCCGCCGTTGGTGGACTGCGGCCAACGCAGCGGCCGCGGCCCGTCGCCTGCGTCGTCCAGGGAGGGCGAACGAGGCCGCTTTTCGCCGCGCGTTGCCGTCGACGGCTGCGACACGCCGCCGGCGTCGGGGGCGCTGCCAGCGAGAGCCAGGGTGCCGGTGGCGGTGTCGCCGCCAGCGCCGGCATCGGCGCCGAGCAGCATCAGGGTCGGCTGCGCGCCGTCACCTACGGGCTGCGGCAGCAGCATCGGGAGCGGCTCCAGGGCCGTCGGCGCTGCGGGCGACGGGCCGTCGCCGTCGGCGAGTGCGTCACCGCTGGGCCCCCGCGCGCTCCGCGGCAGGCCGCGCAGCAGCAGCAGCTGCTGCAGCTGCGCCGAGACCGGCGCCGCCGGCAGGACCTGCGGCGACACGGGCGTCGCCGTCAGCAGCGACAGCGGCGACGCGGCCGTCAGGAGCTCTTGCTGCAGCTGCAGCTGCACGTCCAGAGCTTCGCCCGCCTCCAGCTCCTCCCCCGGCTCCGGTTGCTGCTGCCGACGCAGCCCCGTCAGCAGCAGCGAGGCCAGGCGCGAGCGGTCCACGGCCGGCACCTCCGCCCCCGCCGCCGCAGCAGCAGACGCCACGCCGGACATCGACGTTGGCCGCGAGCGCCGGCCGGAGGCCCCCAGTGGCTCGTCAGGGTCCATGGCCCCGCGCCGTGAGCCGCCGGCCGCGCCACCGCGCCCCAGCGGCTCCCGGCCGCGCGCCGTCAGGCCGCTAGGCCTGCCGCCGGCCGCCTCCTCGTCCAGCGCGGCGGCGCCGGCGGCGGCAGCGGCGGCGGCGCCGTCGTCGGCGGTTACCAGCGGCCCCAGCACCGCTGCACTCGCCACAGCCAGCGGGTTGATGCGGACGCCGGAGCTCGAGTCGCGGCCCGACCGCATGCCCCGCAGCGGTTCGTTCCGCTGCTGCTGCTGCTGCAGGCGCTCGCGCAGCAGCGACAGCATGGACGCCTGCTGGGGATGGGAGTGGGAGTGGGAGGGGGAGGGGCCAGGCGCCGCCTGCTGCCGCCGCGGCGACGGCGGCACCTGCTGCTGCGCCAGCCGCCGTCGCTGCTCGTCCTGCTGCGCGGCCTGCTGCTGCAGCAGCTGCCGCCGCAGCAGCAGCTCCGGCGCCAGACCGCCGCCGCCGCCACCGCCGCCGCCCGCCGCCGCCAGGGCCGCCGCCTCGAGCAGCTGGCCCTGGCCCTGGCCCTGGGCCTGGGGCTGCAGTCCTGCCAGGTCTGCCAGCGAGGCCCCGCCCAGCCCAGGCAGCGAAGGGCACTGCAGCGGCCCGCCCTGCAGCAGCGGCGCCAGCCCCGGGGCCGCCTGCTCCGACGCCGCGCCGACGGCCTCCCCTAGCCCCAGCCCCAGCCCCAGCAGGGCGCGCAGCTGCAGCCGGGCGCGGCAGCCCTCGGCCTCCAGCAGCGCCGCGCGCTGCGCCGCCAGGCGGACCGCCAGCGCCATGTTGCCCTGCGCCGCAGCGCTGGCGACGGCGGCGGAGGACAGGCTGTCGGCCAGCAGCGCGTCGGCGAGGCCGGCCTCCACGTTGAGCGGCGCGACGCTGCCGGCGGCTGCTGCCGCCGCCGCCGCCGCCGCCTCGGCGGCGGCGCGGCCGCTGGCCTGGCGAAGGAAGAGCAGCAGCTCGGCGCCTGCGACCAGATCCTCCGGCGTTTCGGAGGCTGGGTCGGCCGCAGCAGCCGGCGGCGCCGCAGCCGCAGCGGCGGGAGGCTGCGGTGCCGGCGGCGCGGCGGGACCGTCGTCCGGCGGGGGTTCGCTGGAGTCGCGCCCTCGGCTCCCTGGCCCTCCGGTGCCGGCGTCGGCGGTGGTGGTGGGCCTTGAGATGGGTGCTGCATCGCCGGGTGGTGCGGCGACGGCGCCTTGGCTGGCGTTACGCGCTGCGGCGGCGTCGTTGAAGGGGGAGGTCGAGGGGCTCGGCTGCATGGGCGGTTGTGGAGCCGAGTTTGTGGCAGCGATGGCGGCAATGCACGGCTCGCTAGCTTGCTCGGGGTGATCCGGCAGGGGTGGTGGTGCTGGTGGCGTGGTGCTGGCATTGTGGGGGCCACTGCACGGCTCGCACGCGATATGGGGCTGCGCGGGCAGTGGAGGCGCTGCTAAGCCAGAAACGATGCAGAGGTCGCTGGCGGGCTGGGGCTGCATGGGGCCTCGTCGCTGCTGCTCCAACTGCGCCTGCACGGCAGCCCCAGCGGCCAAGCCGGCAACGGGCGCGGCAGCGTTGGCGTCAGCGTCAGCTGCCAAGCAAGCAGATATCGCCGCCGTAGCCTCGACGCCGTGTTCCATGGCATTGGGTCGCGGGGTGTTGTCAGTACTTAAGAACTCGAGCGCAATGTCGCGTGCGGGCTCCAGCGCTGCGATGTCGCTGCCCAACATAACGGCTGCCAAAATCAAGTAATGCACTCCGCTGCGAGCATGACCTTTACCCCGCTGCGGTGTGGCGCTAAGGTCAGAGCCTCGATCGACGAACCCAAGCGCCAAGAGCGCCTAGGGCTTCCAGATGACCCTCAGGGGACGCGTAATGGTCATGTCCTTCATGCGGGAGCGTAGCGACATCACTTGTGTGTTTTTGGCGAGGCCAGGAGACGGAGCGCCTGGGAGCCCGTCTTTGACGAATCGCTCGCCGGATAGCGTCAGGTGCCCTGACTTTATAAAATTCAACCAGATATCTGAGCCGTCACTGCCTGCGGGTGCCGCAGGTCTGTGTGAAGTCGAGGCGATAACATTGTCGCAGGACCACGCCCTCGCTTTTCTCGTTCAACTCTGTCTACTCACGTTCTGCTGTCGGCTCAGTCTGTGCGTGAAACAATCTGGAGCCGTGAGCTGTTCAGTAAGCGGGCTGCTTTGTCCACGCGCGACACCTGTTGCTTCAGATATCCAAGTGCCGAAGCAGTAGCTGCTGCTTCCGCTACTGGAAACGTTGGAGCTTTACAGACTGCCGAGACGGAAATGCGCCTAGCGCTCTGGACACTAAAATGCAGCAGGAAACGAGGCGCAACAATGCATTGTTCGAGCTAAGCTAGTATCAAGCCGGATCAGGCAGCGTCGGGCGTTGTCGCCCGCTCGTGCCGTACGGACATATGCATGCGCCCTAACCCAGGGCCTCCTCTCCCCTGCCCTAACCCCGACTCGGACCAGCGCTGGTCTACTTTTGCAGCCTGTCTGCGGGCTTGACCGCCCGTCGTGGCGCTGGTTGTCCATCGTCCGGGCTTCCGATCCCGGCCCGTACTGATGTGGAGTGAGCGGGTTTGTCTTGCCGTGATGCCTGGTGCGGAGGTCAGCCTATGCGCGCTGCGTGGCTGATCCGTGAGCGCGTTCCCTTTGGGGGGCGGCGTGCGTGGGGCTGGGGCTAGTCGATGCTTAGGGCTTGCCGCTGGTGTTCGTGTGCTTAGGGGCCAAGGGCGCTGTGCTTCCGCTGCGGCCCCTTGCTCATCTGTAACTTTTCTTTCCCTAACCCCCAGCCCCGCTGTGCCCCTTTCGCCCGTAACTCTCACTTCCTCTTCCTTGCTTCCGCACTTTTCTCTGCTGCTAGTTAGCTGGCTTCGTCGCCCGCGCAGCTGCGTCGCTTGTCGTGTCGCTTGTCCGCTCTGCGGTCACCAGCCCCGGACCGGGAATGGGCTTGTCTCTCCCCTCTGCCTGTCTCTTACCCCCAACGTTCGGTGTGGTCCCTCGTAATTCATGACATCGAGCCGTCGCACTGTTCAACGGCATGGCACTTCCACACTGAATACACTGCGTGCCAAACCGCCCCTGGCGCTCCATCGTGGCATGTAGAAGGGGAGGGGAGGGGAGATGATGGCGGCGGGGCGGCGAAGGGGCCGGCGGAGGAGGCAGCGGGCATGGAAATTGGAAAACTAAAGCGAAGCCAGGGGTACAAGCCTGCGAAAACGAGGATTCACTTTATTCGGTATCCTGCGTAGAGGGGCGACGATATGCGGCTGCGGCGGATGGTGGCGCAATCCTGGGTCGCTAGCGATGAATGCCCCTCGTACGGCAGTACCCCTCCTGCCGCGTCTCGCCCCGCGCGCCATGGACCGCTGTCCGGTGCTGCCAACTCGTCACGGCCGGGGTACGACACTGCTCCTGCTTGCGTGTCGCGGGATGCGCCATGGCCCATGGCCCATGCCCGGGTTGCCACGCGGCGCCGTGGCGAGGCGGAGCCATGCACAACTTAACCCTTCATACGCATGCACACTTGCACGGTTTGCCTTCCTTCCTAGCCTTGCTGGCTCGCTCGAAAACTGAGGCGCATGAGGCGCCTGCACGTCGTCGCCTCCGCCCGCCCGCAAACATCACAGTCCTGCCTCGAAGCTGTCGCTACCCCCGGACGCCCACTGTTCTGTGGCAAAGCCTGCCACACTACCCCAGCGCCTACAGCCAGGCCAACGCAACTCCGCAGCACTGCTCCTGCCACACCCGCCCCCTTGACCTATGTACGCACGCCGCGCTGCTACAGCCACAGGCCGCAGGCCCCTAGCTGCTATCTGCTTCACATAGGCTGCCACAGCCACATGCAACCCGTCCCTAGCCGCTACCTATCGTCCGAGCCGCGCCCACAGGGCGCCCTCCTGGCCCCAGCTGGGCACCCCCCACAGCATCCCGCCAAGCCACGCCTCACTACGCCCCACCATGCCACGCCTCACTACGGCCCACCGCACATGGACGCGGCACAGCCCGCCGGGACCACCACGCCGCTCCGCTCACTGGTGCACGCCGGCCCCCGGCCCCCAGCCCGACCAGGCCCCAGCCCCCAGCCCCCAGCTCCCAGCCCGCCTAGGCCGCGCCTGCCGCCGCCGGCGACGCAGACGGGTCGCCTGCCTAGCCTGGCCCCGGGAGCGGCAGCCCCATGTGCAGCTGCCGCAGCAGCTGCTGGCTGCCTGCCGCCGCCACCGCCAGGCCCTGCGACTGCTGCAGCGCCACCGCCTGCAGCCCCTGCGCCTGCTGCAGCGCCTGCGCCTGCTGCAGCGCCTGCGCGTGCAGGCGCTGCTGCAGCCCCGCCAGCTGCGCCGCCTCCAGCTGGCCCTCCATGCTCGCGACCTCGGCCGCGCGCTGCTGCTGCAGGTAGGCAGCCACCATGTCGGGGGTCATGCCCGCCAGCTGCAGCTCATGCATAGCCAGCCGCTGCTCGTGCGTGGCTAGCTGCGCCGCCGCCGCCAGCTGCGCATGCGCCGCGGCGTCCATGCCGGCGGCGCCGCCGCGGCCGCGCGGCTCGCGGCCGCGGCCGTGGCCGCCGCCGGCGCCCGGGTCGGGCTGCGGCGCGCTGGGCACATGGTGCGCCTGCAGCGCCTGCAGGTACTCGTGCGCGACGTTGCGCTGCTGCTGGTGGTGGTTGTGCTGCAGGTGGTGGCGGGCGTGGTGGGGGTGCTGGTGCTGGGGGTGGGCGTGGGCGAGAGCGTGAGCGTGGGGATGCGGCAGCAGGTCTAGCTGCTGCTGCAGCTGCTGCCGCCGCAGTGCCTTGGGGCTGCCCCCCGCCGCGCCCCGCGCCGGCTCATGTGGCTGCGGCTCCGGGCGCTCCGCCGGCTGCTGCTGCTGCTGCCGAGGCCGCCGGTCGCCGCGCTTGGGCATTGGCGGCTGGTCCCGCCCGCGGCGCGGCTCGCCCGCACACCACAGCTCCGCGCGCCGCACCGCCCGCGCCTCCTGCCGCTCCGCCTCCAGCGAGCGCCAGGCGATCATCTCCTGCTGCTGCTGCTGCAGCACCTGCTGCTGCGCCAGGACCTGCTGCTGCTGCTGCAGCTGCAGCTGCTGCAGGTACGGGTCCGACGCCTGGCCCCGCAGCGGCAGCGACAGCGGCACGCCGCCCACCAGCAGCGCGCCCATGCCGCCGGCCGGCGCCTGCACCGCGGCCTGGCTCTGCACCTGCACCCCGTGTGCGAAGAGCGCCGTTGAGAACGGCCGCGCCGTTGCGTCCATCAGCTGCATCTGCTCCAGGCCGCTCAGCTGCGGGCCGCGCCCCAGCCACGCCGCCGACGCGTCGCTGACGGCCGCGGCCGCCGCGCTGGCGGTGGCGGCGCCGCCACCGCGTCTCGGCGCCGCGTCCGCGACCGTCTCGCCGCCGGCCTCGCGCGGCGCGGCGTGGAGCTTGCGGCCCGAGGCGACGTCATAGAACGCGCGCGCCTGCGGGCAGGGTCGCGTTCCCGTCGACCGGCCATACGGAATCCGTTGGAGCACACACCAGGTTCTTCAAGTACACCCAACAGAAAAGCGGATGACCGGCAAACCCCTACCGTGAGGCGCGGGTACAAGGCGGCCTGCTCGGGCCCCGCGTAGCGCTCCGGCGGCGCGCGCACGGCGGAGCTGCAGCGCTGCAGCGGCTGCGGCTGCGGCCCGCGCCCGCGCGCCCGCAGCGCGGCGTCGGCAGTGCTGGCGCCGCCGGCCGTGGACTGCGCGCGCACACCGCTCAGCACGCGGCGCCGCGGCAGCGCCGGCAGCGGCGCGCCGCCGCCGCGGGCCTCGTTGCCGCTGCCCGCCTCGTAGAAGCACGCGGCCTCCGTCAGCAGCAGGAGCCCCTCGTCGCCGGGCCTCCGCACGTACGCGGCTTCGGCCTCGGAAACATCGCTGCTGGTGCTGCCCTCCTCGCTGCCAGGCCTACCGCCGCCGCCGCCGCCGCGCCGCCAGCCCCGGTCCCCTGCGCGCGACGGCGGCGGCGGCTGGCGATCGGGCCGGCTCGGGTACGGCTGCACCGGGCGCTTGGCGGCCCTCGTCACCACAGCCACGCAACGGCGCTTGGGGGGAGGAGGCTCCTCCTCGGATAGCTGAAAGTCTTCGTCGTCTTCGTCGTCGTCATCGTCCTCCTCCTCCTCGTCCTCCTCGTCGCCCTCCTCGCCGGGCTCGTCGTCATCGTCATCGCCGTCGTAGTCGTAGCCGCCGGCCCGGGGCGGCGGGCTGGGCGGCGAAAGGTGCGTGCGCTTCCCCAGCGCCCTGCCGCCTTTCTGCGGACGCGGGTGCGCAGGAAGGCGGAGCGGCGGGCGGCCCCGGACTGGCACGTGGAGCGAGCAAGCCACCGTACGGGCGCAAGGCAGGGCAAGGGTGCCGCTGCGCGATGCTCCCGGCTGGCAGCCTGGGCGTCCGCAACGGGGCAAGCACGGCGGTACGGCGGTACGGCAGCACGGCGCCGACCTTGTCGTTTTCGTAGCCGTGCGTCCGCAGCCACGCGCCGAGGTTCATGCCGATAGCGCCGCTCGGCAACAGCAGCTGCACACCGGTCGGGGCAGGCCGCGGCAGGGGGGGAGGGCGTACATGTCGGGTGCTGCTACACCGGCTGCAGGGAGCCCGCCATCGCATCTTAATTTCATATTAGCGATACGACAGTTATAACGCAAAATGCTTGGCCGATGAGCAGGGCCGCGGGCACGGGCGTGGGCATCGCAGGGGCAATGACGTCACAGCCGCTGTGGTCGGGCCCGTGTGCGTGTGACGTCGAGCCCCGGAACGCCCGTGCTACAACACGCGCCTTGATGCTGTCGCGCCACTTGTGGGACCCGTTGCCGGCCGATTTCTCGAACCTGCGGCGGCGCCACGCAGTGCAGCACCGCACGTGCACACATCTGGTTCTGCTCTACTTGACACTTGAGCACGCATCGCCTTCATCACCTCGCAGCGCAGACGCCACGAACGCGGAGGAGCACGCGGCGCGCCGGGCGCGCGCTGCCTCATACGGCCCGGCCCGGCCCGGCCCGGCCGACAGCAGCCCAGCCCGGCCCGGCAGGCTCCACTCACGCGAGTGGCTTGACCCACTGCGCGCCGCTGGGCGGCGCGGCGCCCAGCAGTATGCAGGGGCGCTTGTGCTTCCAGCGAGCCACGTCGAACCAGCCCGTCAGCCCCGGCAGCGGCGGCGGCGCGTCGCCCGGCTGCAGCCGCTGCGCCGCCGCTTGCGCCGCCTTGAACGCCCTCTTGGACGCCAGCGCCACAACGTGCACGCCCTGCTGGCCGGGCAGCCCCGGCGCGGGGCCGCAGGGCGCCTCCGCGGCGCCCTGCGGCTGCGCGGGCCGCGGCGGCTTGCGCGGCCGCTGGCGGCCCGCGGGCGCCAGCTCCGCGCCCTCCTCCAGCCGGGCCGGGCCCTCCGCACCCTCCTCCAGCCGGGCCGGGCCCTCCGCGCGCTCCTCCAGCCGGGCCG
Organism: Chlamydomonas sphaeroides; assembly: GCA_001662425.1. Lineage (NCBI taxonomy): Eukaryota > Viridiplantae > Chlorophyta > Chlorophyceae > Chlamydomonadales > Chlamydomonadaceae > Chlamydomonas > Chlamydomonas sphaeroides. The sequence continues at coordinate 33,947 of BDDC01000068.1, read as the reverse complement.
GGCCCTCACTGCACATGCGCCGCTGGCGCGCGAGCGCAGCGCCCACGGCCCTCCTGGCCAGAGGCAGCGGCCGCATCGACCGGCTGGCAGCGTGCGTCGCCGAACGCGCGCCCGGCGCGAGCACGTCCGCTGCGCCGGGCGCTCGGGCGCCGGCGGCGTGGGCCACGTCGGTCTCGTCCGTGGGGGAGCTGTGCGCTGGGGACGCGCCGGCGCTGTCGCCGCCGCCGCCATCGTCGCCCGACTCAGCAGCCGCCTGACCGAGCGGCTGCGACGAGGCAGCCCCGGCGGAGCCGGGCGCGTCCGGCGATGGCAAGCGAGCCGTCGCCGCCGCCGCCGCCGCCGCCACCATCTTGCCGGCGTCAGCCCCCCAGGGAGCGGCCGCCGGCGGATTGAGCGCCGCGGTAACCGGCTGCGCAACCACCACGGCCGCCGGCGCCGCGGGCGCCGCGGCTGCCGGCACCGGCACCGCCGCGTTCTGTGCGGCAACGCCGGCAGCTGCCGGCACGTCCGGCGGGGGGTTCCCCTGCCAGGGGCCCGACGGCGCCTGCCGGATGCGGACGAGCCGCGAGTGGATGCGTGCGCGCCGCCGCGGCGGCTGCGGCTGCGACTGGGCGGCCGCCGTGGCCGCGGCGGCAGCTGCCGCCGCCGCCGCCGCGGCCGCCGCCGCGGCAGACGACCCCGGCGCCGCATGGCTCGGCGGGAACCGGAACCTGGCGGCCAGCCCCGCCATGTGCGACAGGCGCCGCTGCTTGTGCTGGATGCCGGCGGCGACGGCGGCGGTCCTCGCCGACAGCGCCACGAAGCTCAAGGGGTGCGGCGGCCGGTGCCCCGGAGGGCGCAGCGGCAGCGGCAGCCGCAGCGGCGGCGGCGCGGGTGGCAGCTGCAGCGCAAGGGGACCGGCGGCTGGCGGCGCTGCCGCGCCGGCGCCGGCGTGGGCCTCCGCTGCAGGCTGCGGCGCGGGAACGGCAGCGGCAGCGGCAGCGGCTTGCGCACCGGGTGGGCAGGCGGCGTCGGTCACTGCTGGCGCGGCCGACAGAGGGGCCGGCAACGCTGCGGCAGTGCCCGGTTGCGCATCGGCATGAGCATCCGCATCGCCTGCCGGGGCCGGCTCGGCTGTGACGTCCATGGAGTCCATGCCGGCCGGCTCGGCTGCTGCACCGACGCCGGCCGTGGCGTGCTCGGCAGCGGCGCCGCCGTCGCTTGTGCCGGCGCCGCCACCGTCACTTGTGCCGGCGGCGCAGCATGCTGCGGAGCTGCCGGCACCGGCGGCAGGCCCCTCCGCCGGCCGGCCAGGCCCCTGGGCGCCTTGCTGGTCGGGCTGCGAGGGCGCCGCCGCCAGCGCAGCTGCTGCGTGGCTTGTGCCTGCGGCCTCCAACGGAGCCGCGGCGGCGGCCGCGGCGGAACCCGCGCTGCAAGGCAGCAGGGTGTTGGCACTGGCGGGGGCCTCTACCGGCAGCGCTGCCGCGGCGCCCAGTGTCCCTGGCTGCTCGCCGCAGTGCGCCGGTCCTGCGCCCGGCTGCTGCTGCAGCAGCGGGCCCGGCTCTCCACCACTGGGCGCGGCGGCGTGCGCGCAGCTGAGGGTCTGCCCCGCCGGCTGCTGAGGGTGAGGCTGCTGCCGCTGCTGCTGCGGCTGCTGCGGAGGCTCTTCGGCGCTAGGCTGCTGCTGCTGCTGCTGCTGCGCAGGCGGGGCCATCGACTGCCTGAGGGCCTGCCCCTGCGGCTGCGGCTGCGGCAGCGGCAGCAGCAGCGGCTCGGGCCGCAGCGGCGGCACCTGCAGCAGCGCCTGCAGCGCGTCCTCCACCTCCACCGCCGCCAGCCCCGCGCGCACCACCTCGCACGCCGCCGCGTGCGGCATGCGGCACACGCTCCGCAGCGCCGCCACCGCGTCCGTGAGCTCGTGCAGCGACCTGCGGAAGGCCTCGCTGCAGGTGCCGCCCGCCGAGGCCTGCGTCCACAGCCGCAGCTCCTCGGTGATGGCCCGGAGGTAGGCCTGCCAACGGGCACGCACGCGGCAGGCCGCTCAGCTGACTGCGACGACAAACCCGCGAGGCCTAGGATGACGGCATCTCCGAAAGAGTGAGTTGCAACGGTGCAACCTGTTGCGGCGTTGCGGCTGCGTGTCCAGGCACGTCAAGGCAAGGCGCCGGGCAGTTGCTGTGCGGCGCGGCGGCTACCTGCGCGCGCTGGGTGCAGGCGAGCGAGGCCAGCGTGGCGGCGTGGCTGGCTGCGGCGCAGGCCTTCATGGCGTCGATGATGGGCGAAGCCGCCTCCACGGACGGCAGCGGTCCTGGCAGCAGGCCCTGCCGGGCAGGGCCGCGTGGGGGCACGGCATGCGGCGCGGCTCACAGCACGCAGCGGCGTGGCCGCGCACCGCCCGGGCAACGCCGAGGAAACCACACAGGCTCCTCCGGGACCCTGGCCGGGCCCACCCCCGCCTTTCCTGAGTGTACATTTACAGCACACAGCTGTACCATCCTTGTGATAGGATCCAACCCAAGCACACGGCCTCACTCGCACGTCGTCGGCCCCGGCGTTGCGTGCGGACTGCAGCGATGCCGCCGCCGCCAGCATGTCGCTCCGCATCTGCTCGTGCACGCGGTTGAAGTCCTCGTGGGCCGCGGTGGGGTCGGCCGTCGCCGGTGGCGCGCCTGCCGGCCCCACGCCGGTGGCTGAGCAGGAGGCTGCCGCTCCGGCGCCAGAGCCCGGCACGCCACACCCCGCCCCGGCCTCTTGCAACGGCACCAGCGCGAGCCCCACGGCCGCCTGCGCAGCGGCCATGTCTCGCCATGCCGCCGCCATGGCGACCGCCCGGGCCGTGGCAACGGCGTCGGCGGCCGCCGTGCTGTCGCCAGCCGGCGCCGTTCCGCTCAGCGCGCCCGAAAAGGGCGGCTCGGTGCCGGGCGCTGCGAGCGGCAGCTGCGGCGACAGCTGGGCCTCCTGCGGCGGCCAACACAGAAACGGCTGCTGCTGCTGCTGCTGCTGCGGCGGCAGCGCGGCCGGCTCGCCCTGCGGCTGTGGCACAGGCGCCTGAGGCGGGGAGCAAGGCGCGGCGAGGCGAGCGTTACAGCAGCCGGCACAGGGAGCAAGGAACTCTAAGCGGCCGGGGCCAGGGGCGTGAGGGCAGGCCACCAGGGCGGCCCCGTTGCGCCCAGGCAGCCGCAGCTCACCAGGGCCCCCGCGGGCAGCTCGGGCGCTGCGGCCTGGCCTGCCATGGGGTCCGCCTGCAGCGGGGCCGCCTGCAGCTGGGGCGCAGACAGCGCCTGCGCCCCCAGTTCCATCGCTGAGGGCGCCTGTGGCGGCGGCTCGTCAACGGCGGCCAGCTGCGGCTGCGGCTGCGGCTGAGGCTGCGGCTGCGGTTGCGGCGCCGGCGAGCACCGCGCCATGGGCGATGGCGGCAGCGGCTCTTCTAGCGGCGGCGGCGGCAAGGGCGCCTGCATGGAGCAAAAGGGGCCGAGAGGAAGACGCGTGGCTGGGGTGGCGCGGGAGTGTGCTATGCGCACGGGCGCGCGCGGCCACGGGCCCCTGCCTCGTGCGTGCGTAGGCCGGGCCAGGCCGCCATGACCCTGCGGCTGTGCTGGCTTACCAGCGGCGTGGGCTGCAGCTCGGGCAATGAGGTCTGGGCCTCCAGAGGCGCTGCCTGCAGACCCGGCGCCGGCAGCCCGGGCGACGACGGCTCCGTCGCGACGGTCTGGACCGCGGGTAGCGCCGCCGCCGCTGTGCGCAGCGAGGGCTGCTCCGCCTGGAGCATGGCCGCGAGCCCCGGGCCCGGCAGCGCCAGCTGTGCCTCGGGCTGGGCCAGGGGCTGGGTTGCGGCCGCCGCGTTGTGCAACCACACGTGCCCCGGCGCCTGCCACAGCTCGGGCTGCGGCGGTGGCAGCGCGGCTGCCGGGGCACCTGGCTCGAGCTGCGGCCCCAGCGGCTGCTGCAGCTCCAGGGGCGGCGCTGGGTGCAGGCCCTGCAGCGGCGCTGCCATCGGCTGCAGCCCCTGCTGCAGCGGCGCGCGCGGCAGCGGCGCCTGCAGCGGGCCGAGCCCCGAGCGCGGCGCATCCGATGACGCGGTTGTCGCCTGTAGCCCCGGCTGCAACCGCGGCGACGCCTCCGCCTCCAGCCCCGGCTGCAGCGGCCCCTCCACCTCCGGCTGTACCTGCTGTGGAAGCGCCTCCTCCTCCGCCGGCTCAAGCTGCTGTGGGAGCGCAGTCCCCACCTCCGGCCCCGGCAGCTGCGAATGCGGCGCCGCGTCCGCCTCCGATCTCGACTGCTGCAGCTGCGCCTCAGCCTCGTGCCCTGCTGGCTGCGCCTCTGGCGCTCCGGCTCCCTCGGGCCCTGGCAGCTGCAGCTGCGGCGCCTCGTATTCGACCGGCCCGTGCCGCTGCCGCTGTGGCGCTGGCTCCGACGGCGCTTCCAGCTGCATTGACGGAGCCGCATCGGCTCGTGGCACCTGCTGCTGTGCCGGTAGCGTCTGCGCCTGCGGTGTGAGCTGCTGTAGCGGCGTCGCTGCCGCGGGCCACGGCTGCTGTGGTGGCGAAGTCTCCGCCCGCCGTCCTGGTGGCTGTGCTGCCGTCTCATCGGGCGGGCCCAGCGGCTGCGGCGGCGCGTGAGGCTTGCCGGCGCCAACCAAACCCCCCCCATCCGCTGCTCCAGTAGAGACCGGTGGCGAAGTGAGGTCAATCAAGACCGGCCGCTGGGCGCTGGCAGGACCAGGCTTGTTGCCCGTGTCGTCCTCATCGTCAGAGAAGTCAAGTCCTTTAGGCAGTTGAACCCGACGCGTGGTACCGACCCCAGCGCGGAGCTCTTTAAGCCTAAATGGTACTTGAGAACGCCTCCGCAGTAGGTCTAAGGGGCGAGCTCGAGACTGACTGGCCAATTCGCGCCCAGCACGGCTAAGCCCCGGTTGCAAGACATCTGCAGCTTGAGCAGCCTTCATTTCGAGCGTATCGCTGCAATCTAGGGCTTACGCGGCGCTTTCGCGTCGTCGCCCTCGCAGCCCTCGCGACCCATCAATGAAGGCAGACGCTGCATGATCGATGAGCAATATAAGGACGAATTTGCTTGGCTGGCGTGCCAACCCTTGAAACGGCGCAACGAGGTCATGTCATGTCGCAAAAAGTAGCGGCAAGCCGCTATTATGCAAGCGGCACATGGTTGCTGCAACAGCGTGCTTGCGTGGCCTGGTTGGGCAAGGATGATGCCCATCACGATGCGCCTGGTCGTGTCGCAGGTGTATTTGCACGGATCCGTGCCCACCCTGGCCACCCCGCCTCTTGTCCCCGCTTTCCTCGCGGCTGTAGCTGTACTCAGAGCCGCATGAGTGCAAGCACACGTTCCACACACTGGCCTTTCCCCTCGGCCCTCTGTTGAGAGCCTCTGCCACACACTGCGACCCGTACCATGGAGCGCTAGCGAGCAGCGATACGCTGATCAACGCATGAGAAGTCTTGCCTGGTGGGGGACGTAAATGAACAGATGAGGGAAATGAAGCCAAGCTGGCCTTCGCAAACGTCAATGTGGCCGCCCTGCCGCGCCCAGTCCCACGGGTTGCCCCTCCCTAACCCACAACTTCGGAGGCGATGGCGAAACCCATTCAATTCATTCAAGAAAACCCCACGTACTGGGGAAGGAACCGCGTGGGTTCGCGCGGACGGAGCATGTCAGCGCTCGCGGATGCTTCCACACAACTAACTCCAGCTTCATGCCAGGCTGCCCAGTCAGCCCAGCTCAGGTCGTCTTGAAGCGCACCAGGCCATGCGCAAGCCGGCCGTCACCCCGCCACAAGTAGGACCAGCGCGCATGGCAACGTGGATGGGCCACCGCAGCACGCGGCGTAGCGGCCCCGAGCATGGACGTGCGCACCCATGCGCAAACCCCGACAGAACCACCTGCGTCCTGCTGCCCCACCGGCTACAGCCCGCGCAGGGGCGCCAGTGACGCCAGGCCCCCCGGCCGGGGCGGCGCCCCCAACGCTGGCCCCCCACCCAGCGGCGCCAGGGGCGCCAGCGATCCTAACCGCCCTCCGGGCGGCGGCAACGCTGAGCCCCCTGCGCCGCCCAGAGGCGGCAGGCCCGCCAGCGCCGCCGATGCGGCCTGCGCCTGGTCCGCCGCCGCTTGGCCGGCGGACGCCATCGCCTGCGCCCCTGTGGCCTGCGCCCCCGCCGCCTGGCCCTGCGCCGCCGCCACGGCCTGCCCTGCCGCCGCCTGAGCCCCCGCCGCCTGGCCCTGCGCCGCCCCCAGCGCCTGCCCCGCTGCCGCGTGGCCCTGCGCTGCCGCACCGCCTGCCACCGCCGCCGCGGACCCGCCCGCCGCTGCCACGTGTGACGCCATAGCCGCCTGCGCTGGCGTGCCGAACCTGCTGAGAGACGCCAGCAGCTCGGGCAGGGTGAGGCGCATGTCCTTGTCCGCGTCCTGCTGGTACAGGTACGCCAGCGCGAACTTCTTCTCCTTGGGCTCCAGCCCCGGGATGGCCGCCACCAGCTGCTGCAGCTCCGTGTGCTCCAGGGCGCCGTTGTGGTCGGCGTCATAGTACTCGAACGTCTCCTGGATGAGCTGCTCGTTGCCGGTCAAGTACTCCTGCGTGGCGGCATTTTGCACATGTTCTTGTTAAGCAAGTCAGGGGGCGCAGCCCGGTGATGGCACGGCGCACGGCGACCGGTGTACCGCTGGGATCGCAAGCTGCTCATCCAGCTCCCAACCGCCTTCACACAGCGCAACTAGGCGGGCGAACGACAGCAACACAGGGCACGCGGCGCCGGCCCCACGGCCCTACCCTGAGCCGGAGGATGACCTCCTCGTCGTCGCGGGAGCTGCGCACCGCCTCCTGGATGGCCACGTTCTCGGGCAACCCGTCGGCGAACTCCGCAAGGCTCAGCTGGCCGTCCTGCGGGGCCAGCAGGGTAAGATGCGGAGGGAGAGCAGGTGTGGAGGGAGCGTCAGGGCAGGGCGGCAAGGGCGGCGAGAGGCGCCGTGGAGAAGGGAGGGCCGCCGGGACTTTGCGGCGGACGGGGACAGCGGAATGGGGACCCCAAACGCAGGCGCATAGCGGGGCTTGCGCCTGAGCTAGCTGCAGGGCGCTGCGAGCTGGCGAGCCCGGGCGATACGTCGTGCTGATGGGTACACGAGCAAGGGCTGGGCAGGCTGGTGCCCGGCACCGACGAGCCGCACGCGCCCCCCAGCCGCTCACCTCCTTCTCCGTGTCCAGCATGGCCTGGAAGTGCTTGACGTCCATGGTGCTGGCGTTGGGCACGTACTGCTGCATGAGCGCGGCGAGCTCGAACGAGCTCAGCTGGCCGTTGCGGTCCTTGTCGGCCTCCGCGAAGGCCGCCTGTGGCGTCTTGCCCGCCGCCTTGAGCGCTGCATCCAGGCGGTGGAAGACGTCCTGGCCGGGCGCCGAAGGCGGCAGCTTGGCTGCCGCCGCGGCGACCGCCGCCGCTGCCGCCGCCTGGGGCTGCGCCACGGCGGCTGCCGCCGCCTGTTGCGCCGCTGCCGCCTGCTGCTGCACGGCCGCCTGGGCCGCTGCCGCCTGCTGCTGCGCCGTCGCCTGTGCCACTGCTGCCTGGCCCTGCGCCGCGGCGTGTGCCGCGGCCGCCTGGGCTTGCGCGGCGCCCGCAGCACCCACTGCCGCGGCGCCTGCCGCCGCTGCTGCCGCCGCTGGGGCCGCCCCCGCCGCCTGCGCTGGCGTGCCGAATCTGTTGAGCGCCTCCAGCAGCTCGGGCAGGGTGAGGCGCATGTCCTTGTCCGCGTCCTGCTGGTACAGGTACGCCAGCGCGAACTTCTTCTCCTTGGGCTCCAGCCCCGGGATGGCCGCCACCAGCTGCTGCAGCTCCGTGTGCTCCAGGGCGCCGTTGTGGTCGGCGTCATAGTACTCGAACGTTTGCTGCACCGCGCCCTGGTTGGCGGACAGGTACTCCTGGGGCCGGTGCAGCGGGGCTGGAAGCCGTGGCTCGATTGTTGCACAGACGGTGCCAGCGTTGGGAACGCGGCTTAGCTGTGGTCGGGCTGCATTCAAAGTGGCCCTGCCCCCTCTGCTCTTTCCACAAGCAGCGCTAGCCCGCACGTGGCCCCCGGTGCAGCCGCGGCAACCACTTCGGCCACCGGGCACCGCGCTCCAGCTCACCTGCAGCCGGGGGACGACCTCGTCGGGGTCCCGGCCGTTGCGCACCAGCTCATGGATGAACACCGACTCGGGCAGGCCGATGGCAAACTCCGACATGCTCAGCAGGCCATCCTGCGCGGCGCGGTGCGGCAAGGCCGGGCAGGCTCAGCTAGGTTGGCCCGGGTTTGCACTGAAGAAATAAACGGGGCGGGGCTGCTACCAGAATGCGCGTGGCGAGGCGGGCGCTGGGCGAGGAGGCCAAGGCCGTGTGCGGGCTGGGGGGTGTCTTGGCTGCCGAGCACAGGAGGACAGGGTGCCGGCGACGGCTCGTCCGCAGGCCCCCACCTGCTTCTCCGTGTCCTGCATGGCCTGGAAGTGCTTGATGTCCATGGCGCTAGCGGCGGGCACGTAGCGCTGCATGAGCGCCGTCAGCTCCGCAACGCTTAGCTGGCCGCTGAGGTCCTTGTCCGCCTCAGCAAAGGCCGCCTGCGGCGTCTTGCCGGCCGCCTTGAGCGCCGCGTCGAGGCGGCTGAAAATGTCCTGGCCGGGCGCCGACGGCGGCAGCTTGGCTGCCGCCGCGGCCACCGCCGCCGCGGCAGCGGCTCCGGGCAGCGCGGCGACGGCCGCCACCGCCGCCAGCGGCGGTGCGGAGCCGATGGGCGCGATGGCGCCCGGTGGCGGCGCGCCAGGTGGTAGTGGCGGGCCCGGTGGCGCGCTGGCGACCGGCATGTCGACCGGCGCTGGGATGCCCAGCAGCGCAAAGCGATTGAAGTACTGCGGTGGCGTGTTTGTGTTTCAGCAGCATGAAAGCAGCTTTTGAAGACCCTAGTTGCAGCAATGGCCCTGCCCCCGGTTGCTGCAAGCGGAAGCATGCAGCAGGTCCCGACGACGCGCGCCGTGGTGTGCCGCAGCCCCTGGTCGCGGCGCTTCGCCGCGGGCCGCTACTCCTCACCAGGTCGATGGCAGGTATGGTGCTGCTGATGAGGCTGAGCTGCTTGGTGGTGGGCTCCTCCATGAACGTGCTCAGCATGTAGCCGCCCAGCGCATCATCCGCCGCCGCAAAGGGAACCGTCGTGAGGTTCCACCTGAGGTCGCGACGGAGCTCCCGCGGTCAGCAGTTCCAAGCTCACATCATCCGAGCTAATTAGTGCGCGAGGCCGGGAGGAGGGTGCAGCCTGGAGGGCAGCCCCACGTCGCCGAGCGGGGAGTATGCGCTCCGGGCCTCTACCGAACGCTTCCCGGCTTCGAGGACAGACGCCCCACGCGACCAGCGGCCCGCTGCTGCCTGCCCCGAGGCCTGCCCAACTCACAGCTCCTTGAGCAGCGCGGCGCCCTCGCGCGGCTCCTCGCACACGCGGCAGCCGACCAGGTCGATGCGGCGGCCGTCCGCGGTGCCGCTCAGCGCCACGCAGCCGGCCAGGACGCGCCAGAACTGCGTCAGCTCGGTCTTTGCGGCGAGCTTCTCAGGCGAGGTGCCCGCGCCTAGGCAAGCCGGAAGCAGCACACAGCGCATACACACGCCCAAACATCAGGCCGCAATCCTCACGAGCGTCGGGACCTGTCACGGCCCGTCAAGTCCCACTGCGCCCCTGCCGCCGCTGTGCCGCACCCCGCGCGCGCACCTTCAAGCAGCCCCACTTGGCCCGGCTTGTTGCCGGGCGCCACCACCGCGATGGACACCACCTTCTGCGGCCCCAGCACCTTCTTCACGTATCGCAACAGCTCCTGGCGAGGCAGTAGCGCAGGCCAAGACAGGCGGCGCAAGCGCGGCGGCCAGCGGCTTTAGGTAATCCACTGGGGCCCGGCAGCCGGGAAGCCGGACATTCCGCACGCGGCAAACAAGGCATGTTCCTGCCCATGAAGACCCTGCCGGGCTCGCTCCTACTGTCCATACCTGTAGCGTGTAGTTCTTCCAGTCGTAGGCCACGTAGGCCACGTTGGGCAGCACCGCGTGAGCCACCTGCGAGGCGCCACAGAGCACCCCGGGCACGTGCGTCTGAGCCCCGGCCCGGCCCGGTCCTGCTAGGTCGGCAGCCCGGGCTTATGGTTTAGGCCCTGGGCCTGCATATGTGAGCAGCTGCACCATGGCTCCGACGGCGCACGCCAGCAGCCTCGCGATTGCACAAGCGCACGCTCCGCATGCGGCCTCCGCTGGCTAGCCGGTTCCGCCCGCCGTTGACGGGCTCGCGGCCCGGCAGTGCCAGGCAAGTGGGCATACCCAGCTGACCGCTGGTGCCGCTGCGACAGGGAGCAGCCTTCACCCTCCTGCGCATGCGCCCCTCAGGGCGCTGCGCCGCATCCGGCGCCTTCCATTTCAATCGTGGTACCGACAGCCGCACGTATTGCTTGGCCCTGCGAAACCGCTGCCCGGCGCAGACCCAAGCGCCAGGAGAACCGCTGCGCGCACGCGCACGAACGAGCGCATCACGCCCACCTGCTCCGCATTGTGCACGCGTGAGGAGATGAGCACCAGGCGCTCGTAGGGGGGATCCGTGGCGAGCCGCGGGTTGGACAGCAGCGGGTTGAAAGTGGGTGGGATCATGGGCGACAGCACGATGCCTGGGGGCAGCCGTGCGGTCTCGATCTGCCAGGGCGGCTGCGGCGGCGCGGGGCCCGGAGACCCGGCGTTGACCGTCCCAGGCAGCGGAGCTGCGGTGGGCACGGAAGAGGTGTACAGGGTTGCGCGGCGAGCGAAAGGGTGGGGTTGGGGCGTATGGCGGGTGGCTGGGGAGGGGCGAGGCACAGGGTTGGGTCCGTGCTGAGGCTCGGTCCTGCCTGCTTACCATGCTGGACCGGGGCGACGCCCGGCGACGGTGCGGGCATGGCTTTGACTGCTGCATGCTCCGCTGCCGTGCCGGATAGGCCGCCAGATTTCAGCGCCCTTTCGACATCCGGGTTCTGCAAGGGCCAGACCAGAGGCCGCGCATGTTGCCGTGGGCCGCCTGTTCTTGCGGACGGTGGTCGAGGATCCGAACCCGTTGATGTCTCTTCCCTCGATAATAGCTCGTAGGCCTGTGTTGTGGCCCGTCTGCGCAGCTCACCTGGTCCGGCTGAACCCTTTCGCTTTTGCCTCGCCCACACTTGGTTATGATGGCCCACAGCACAAAGGCGATCACGGCAAGGCCCACGACAATGCAGATGGATATAATGACCCATTTAAAAGCCGCATTGTCGAAGACGCCGGCAAGCTGGCGGCGGTCTGCGGGAGGAGCCGGGGCCGTTCGTGGGAACCCTGAACCATGGGCCGGCGGGCTCCCAAGCAGCCCTTGAACGGCCCTGCGCCCACGCCGCTTGATACAACAGCAATGCATGGCCCATCACGTGCTTTGCAGCCTGCCGTCCTGCCAGGGGGTTCGTAACGCCGTCCTGATACTCACGGGCTATGAACACCGGCCCGCTCCCGCCGCTGGTGCTTGACGCTTCGTCCCCCACGGCCGTGCCAAGCTGTGTCAAGGAGAGCACATCAGTCATGGCTGCAGGTAGCGTGGCTGCACGTCACGAAGCTGCTAACACGGGAACTGGCCGCGGCCTTCGTCGCCTTATTGCTATTCGATTCTTCATACTGGACAGATAGTAAGCAGCTGATATGAGTGCAGCTTGGTGACAAAGGAAGAGCTGCGCAACCTTGGCAAGTAACTGCCGTGCTCGCTTTGACGTCGTTCAGCGACGCAATGAAAAGGGGCTAAGCAAATAAACTTACGTGTTGTGCAGTGTGCGTCTAGGCTGTCTCGCGCCGGTCAACACCTTTGGCCTTGACCTCGATGCACACTCACCTCAAAGCATAGCCCGCCGTTGACCTATACTCAACTCTGACAGCATTAACTACATACTGGACTTCTAACGACAGCTGCCTCCAGTCTGAGAAGCGCGTTCGAAGCCGGAAGCGATGCACAAGCTCCCTTCCTGGGGGCCAAGCACCCCGCGCAACCAAAAATCTATATAGGCTTGTAACACGGAAGATGCCGTCAGAGGAGGGCGAACCCGTTCGAGCCAGGCCATCGGGTAAATTGTGACGAGGACCCGCGCCCCGCGAACCTTGGGTTTCTGCACTCGAGCGCCTGCTGGTCATGGAGGAAGTTGCCAATCTGGGCAGCAGCCCAGCAATGCGCCCGTTGTATAGCCCCGCGGCCCGCTGTATGGGGCTTCTGGCAGGGTCCCGTGGCGCGCTCACCGCACACCTGGGTGCACCAGCTTACCACCTGTCGCGTCCTCTCGTTGTGTAGGCATTCCGCCAAAGCCCCCACGGCCTTCCGCCTCAACTGGAAGTGGCGCGGGCGTGCGGCCACCCTCCGCTCTCACACCCTGGGAGGGCGAGGACGACGACCCCGCGGACTGGCTTGGTGGAAAGGTACGTACGGCCCACGGCCTGTACTCGAGGGGCGCCTACGGCATCTTACAAACCTCCCCAGCTGCGCACGGATGCATGGCTTGCCCCCAAAGAGGCCACCCAGACCAGACGACAGGGTCCCCTCCGGGGTGATCGCAAGGGCTTCGCCCCGTCTCCTACGGAAAGGGGCAAGCCAACCTATACAGGTGCCTTCCAACCTCGCCCCCTGCACTTGCTCACAGGCTGACGGCACCGGAGCAGCTGCGGCCGCGGCCTCACCTCAGCCGCGGGGGTCCTCGCTGACCGGCGACGGCAACCTAGCACAGGCCCTGCTCATAGCCCGGCAGGCGGCGGAGGCCGACCGCCGGCTCTCAGAAACCAACTCCAACTCCAGCCCCAGCAGCGATGGCGCAAAGGCACATGCGCGCTTGTCTCGCGCGTCAGGTCACGATGGCGCGCCAGCGGCCTTGTCGCCAGCGGCGCGCAGGGGCTCGGCGGTAGCCGGGCGGAGCGTGGAAGGCGAAGGCGCAGCCGCACCGGCAGCGTCGGCAGCGCCGGCAGCGCCGGCACCCGTTGGGGCGGGGCTGCGTGGCCTGCTGGACTCTGATGACGAGGACGGGGAGGACGATGGGTTCCAAGACCTCATGGAAGCTGATGACGACGCTCTCTTTGGCCGCAGCGCTGGCGCCAGCGCAGGCGGGCCGCAGGCGGGCAGCCCCGCTGCACCCAGTGCCACCGGCAGCGGCCCATCGCGGCCATCACCCGGCAGCCGCCGCGGCAGTGTCGTCAGCGAGGGCGCCGAGCCCAGTGGCCTGCCGCCGCTCGCGCCGGCGCGGCGAATTCTGTCCCGCAATCCCTCCTCCGCGTCCTCGGGCCGGGACGGCTCGCAGGCGCCCAGCCTCCCGTCTAGCGAGCCGCACCCGCCCGCGCTGGCCGGCCCAGGCTCGCAGGCAGAGGCCGGCGACACGGGCGGGCCTCCAACGCCCACCCTGGGCGTGCCGGAGAGCCCTGCGGGGCCTCCCCTGCCTCCGTCCAACCCGCTGGTCCTGCCCCAGTTCACGGCGTCGCCGCACCTGCAGCAGTACCATCAGATGTACTACAGGTGAGCCGACGGTGCGATGTATGTCCTACAACAACAACATGCCGTCACACAGCACGCAGCAATGCGAGCAGCACGCATGCGCGGGCCCGCGTTGCGCAGCTCCTGGGGTGCGCAGCCAGGACTCATGCCTGCGCACGGTACCCTGCTCGTCCTGGGCGTTCTGTGGACGGCGTTCTGCCCTGATCTGCCTGCCTGCCTGCTGCCCCGCCCGCTCCGCACCGCCGCCCGCAGCCACCTGCAGGGGCACCCGCAGTTGATGCTGCACTCGGGTCAGGGCGCGCAGCAGCACACGGCGGTGCCCACGGTCAACGTGGGCGAGGGGCTGCGGCCGTCGGCGCTCGTGTTGGGTAGAAAGCCCTTCACGTCGGGGTGAGCCGAGGGCGCTGCCCGAACGGGATGCCAAGGGCTGCCAGAAACGGCTGCAAAGGACGGCGTGCTGGCTGCCCCCCGCCTGGCGACGTGGGCTGTGCGGCCATGGTGCTGCTGCGCCGGACGCCCGAGTGCAGCACCACTGTCCTCCCGCGTCAATCGAACTCGGCGTTGATGTGTCCCGGCGTCACGGCGTTGCTCTCCTCATCTTTGCTGCAGGCAAAGCGCCCGATCGCCGGTTCGGGGCTCGGGATTCCATTTGGGTCCGCCCGGGGCGCGGACCGGCACGCCGCCGGGATCACCGGGCAGAGGGCACGGTAAGGCGGCTGTGAGGATGTCAACGGCTGCGGAAGAGCAGGCATGAAGCCCGCGTGGCAGCTAGTCGTTTTCTACCTGTGTTCTTTCACACCTGTCCCCCTGACCGCGATCCTTTGTCCAACAGGTGGCCGCCTGGGCACGTCGTCCTTCGGCTCGACACACGGCAGCACCGCTTCCCCGCAGCGCTCCCCCCGCGACGCCCGCTCCTCGGCCGCCGGCGCAGCGCCGTCCTCCTTCTCCTCCCTCGCGTCCTCCGCGGCCGCCACCTCCAGCAGTGCACCTGAGCCCGGGCCCCACGCACCCCAGCGACGTCCGTCCGACATACATGCCGGCCCGCCCGACGTTGAGTTCGACGCAGCAGCGTTTGCGGCCTCGCTCGGCCCGGCCGTGCACCGGCACACGGGCGCACCGTACTCCACGTCCGGTCCCGGCGGCTTAAGTACCAGTGCCAGCCTGAGCGCTAGCGGCGGCATGCATGCCTGGGCCAGCGGCGCTGCTGGCGCTGTCGGCAGCCTGTCGTCGTCCTTCGGCAGCCGCTTCCCGCCGCCGGCGGCGGGCCGCATAGGGCACGGCGCCGTCTACCGCTCCATGCCAATCACACAGGTGCGCTTGCGGATACCGTGCCGTGACGCACTCGTTGTAGATTGGCGCTGGAGCAATGCAGCTGGCAACCCCTGTGTGGCGCACGCGTGACGCTCCAGCTGCTCCGTGGGTGCATGCGCGTCGCAGGTGGTGGGCAGCGCGGCTGAGGAGCAGGCGGCGGCGGGCGGCGGCGGACTGTCGAGGAGCCCCACGCGGCAGGGCAGCCAGGTGAGGACGATTGGCCGGTCCCTGGATTATCTCACCACGGGCGGTCTCCTCCTATCACCAGCATGCCAGGCCTGCTTGCCCAACCTCCAACCAACGCACCCGCCATGCCCTTGACCTCCTCTCACCAGGTGTCCCGCTCGCCGTCGCGGCACGGCGCCTCTCGGAGCGCTGGGCCCCCCTCCCCGGTGCCCGGCCATGTGCCCGCCGCGGCCCTTGGCCAGATGCGGGACCGGCACGGCACGGCGCCGGCACACCCGGGGTCCTATGCCGGCCCGCTGCAGGGGTCACGCCCGTCCACCCCGTCCCGCTCGCACCAGGCGGCAGCTGCCAGTGACGCCCCGGCCTCGGGCACGCCCTCGCGGCCCTATGGCGGCGCGCGGGGCTCGCCCATGCGTGGCTCCGCCGCCGGGCCGCCAGCGCCGCCGCCGCCCCACGTCATCGGCGGCGTCGTCATGGCGCCGCCGCCAGCCGACGACGGCGGTGCGCCGCCGCCGGCCCACGCCGCCGGGCCGCATCACCGCGGCCCGCTGGTGCCGGCGCTGCCTCACTACCACCGCACCGCCATCCGCCACACGGGCTTCATGCACGCGCCCGCCGCCGTGGCTGTGGCGCACGTAGGTCCGCATGAGGGCCACACGTACGGAGGGTCTTGCTTCTCGGCCGCGCGCCAGAAGGCGCTGGACGACCGGATGCGGTCGGCCATGCTGACCAAGGTGCTGTACAGCAGCCCGCCGCAGCATCCCGCGCTGCAGCACGGCGGACTGCACGGCCCGGGCACAGGGGGCAGGCAGGCCGCAGCGCAGGGGCCTGAGGTGGCTGCGGGGCAAGCAGGCGAGGCCGGCGGGGCGGCAGCGCCGGCCGGCGCGGAAGGCGTGCTCGGGCATGGGCACGCGGCGCCGCCCGCTGGCGAGCGGCATGGCGTGTTGCCGCATCTGGGCGCGGGGCATTGACGTTGACGCTTGCGACTTCGTACTGCTGACGCACATCCCATGTGCACGCTGTTCGCATCAAGACCCGACGTCAAACGTGTTGTGCAGTTTGGTCCTGCTGAGCAGGTCCGGCGCTGCGAAGCGCCCTGACGCGGTGGTGTCAATTCTGACTGGGCTGATTTTGAGCGCCGCGGCGTGCCATGTTTGGCCATGGTCTTGGACAGGACAGACGCGTTTGCGTGTTGGACCGCACTGCCTTGACCGCTGGACGGCACGTGGGCGTTTAGTGTGTGGCTGGAAGCCGGAAGCCTCGTACGGTGACCTGAATGCTATCGTTTCGTGAACTGTGGCAGACTGACGCATCCTGACACTCTGCCCTAAGCACGCCTGGGCGGGAGACCTGGTATCTGAAGTTTTTGAGTGTTTGGACTGCGCATGGCAGCACGGCGTGAATGGTAATCACTCCACATGCAAGCACGATTGCGGCATATTATGCCGATGGCTTCCGAGCGCCCGCAGCGGTCGGCATCTCGAGGCGCGCGGCCGGAGTCGCGGATGGGGCCCGCGCCACGGGCGCCGTCACGGGTCGCAGCACGCAGCGCCTCGGGTGCTCCGCCGGCCCGCCATGCGGTGCGAAGCGATGCGGTGCTGCCGGCGCGACGTGCCCCCCACGCCTGCCTGCCTGCCTGCCAGACCAGCACAGGCGACGCCAGGTTCGCAGCACCCCCGCACCGCTCGCGCGCTCCGCCGCGCGGCCATGCACCGGCCCAGCCGCCTGAGCCGCGTGCCGGCCATGCACACGCAGCCGACCGCGCCTCTGCCGACCGCCGCTCCGCCGCACCAGTGCCGGCACGCGCCGCGCCGCGCCGCGTCCCGCCATGCGTTGTGCGCCACTGACGGCCGCCGAGCCCGGTTCCGCCTGCACGGCTGGCCGCCTGACCGGCCCCGGCTGGCGGCGCAGCACAGGCGCCGCCCGCACCACAGCACCCCCGCATCATCCTGCCCCTCTTCTCCCCTGCACACCCGCCGCCCTGAGGCGCTTACGCGCCCCCGCAGCCGGCACCCCGCAACACCCACCCCCGTTGCGGCCACGCTCGTCTGTAAAAGCTGAGCCTCGTGTCAGCCCCGTGTCATGTGTCAGACTCCTCGTGTCAATTTGGAAGTGAGTTATATACGCTCGACACTAGGGGTGTTGACACTAGGTGTCGACACTACTCGTGTCAGAACGAACTGACATATATAGCCTTGACACTAGTGGTTGTGACACTAGGTGTCGACACCAGTGGTGTCGACACAATGGTGTGGATACGATGGTGTCAATCCGGCCGACACGATGGGCTCAACACGATGGCATCAATGGCGCTGACGCGGCTCGTGTCAACACCCTGGTGTTGGAGGCGCTGACATGGGCCGGTTCGTTGACACGTGCTGTAAAATCTAGCCAGAACTGTTACACGCGGCGCCTGCCAGACGCAGTGCGTGCCGCCCCAACAGCCCGCTCCGACACTGCAGCAGGCCCGTGCTGTCAACTAACCCGGCAGCACCACTAACCTTTGTAACTGATGTGTGTCTGGATGTACGCCTGCTCAACGGCCATGTGTAGGCGTGCGCAGGTCGCAAACCTCTGCGCACATGGCGGGGCGGTTGCGTCTGATCGCCTTGCAGTTTGCCCTGCTGCGTAGCGCCGCGATGACTGCCCAGCACTGGCGGAGGGCCGCTAGCGTGAGCAGGCGGCTGGACTGTGCTGAACCAACACGCCGTAGGACTCCTTCGGCGCAATGCCACAGCATTCCCATCGTTTACTGCACGTCAACACATGTGGCCCCAGGACGTAAGTAAGCCAGCAGCATCGTCACTTGGGCCACGGCGCTTGCTGTAGGCTAGCCAACGCCGCCGCTAGGAGCCAGGGGCCCGAATAAATGCTCGCTCAGAGGAGAGCCGGTTGGCCCCGCCCTCCCGCCGCGCGCCGTTGGTGCGCGTGCCTTTCAGCTTAGCGGCCGACGGACTGTGAGGTGCGGTGGCACCTCGTTATCCAGCAGCTGAACAAAACAGCAGGGCATTGACCCACGGGTCATGCGCCAGGCCAGCCAGGTCTGGCCTCGCCGAAGCGGGCGCCAGACGCACTTCACACCTCCCGCGCCCGTTCATACCCGTCTGACTTCTACTCACATACATACCCACAAGGACTAGAACGCAAAACAAGGGGCAAGGGGCCGTAGGCCCCCGCCAACACACAATGGTTGGCAAGTCGCGGTGGAACGCGGACAAGTTCCCGGCACACGTTGAGGAGGCGAGAAACACCGATGGAGTTGTGTTAAAAGGATGGAGCTTATTAGAGTTCAGGGTAAGAAGATGGCTTTTCGCGCGCGCGCAATTAAACCGCGAGCCGGCGTCCTACGCGGTGTACAGCAAGTCTTGGCGCTGCTGGGAGCCTTCAACCTGCCTCGGGCGTGGCTGACACTGTGCACGAACGAAAGCCGATGAGCGGCTCTCTGCACCGCCGCGCGCGCTGCGATGGGCTGCAGACTGCTAGCTGTTGCTAGGCTCGCCACGGCGTGGGCTTGTGTCAACCGGACGTCTTGCGCAAAGTTGACCATGCGTGCACCCTGCGCAGCGGCGCAACACGCGGCGCGGTCGTTGGCTTCTTACATAGGCGGTGCAATTGGGCCTTGTGGCGGTGCTCACAAGCCTTGCTCATGCCGCACACGCTCGTTCACACCGTTGCCCTGGGGCCCCCTCGCCCGTCGCCCTGCCCTGCAGGTCGCGGCGGAGCTGCTGCGCATCGGTCCGTATTCGAGCGCCGAGGACTTCTGGGCTCCCCACGAATGGCAGCTGCTGCTCGTGGTGTCCGAGTACATGACGGCCCTGCTAGGTAAGCTCCTTGAGCTGCAGTCCGCCTGCACGGCACGCCCCCTTCCAAACCCTGTGACCCAACCCCCACAACTCGTGATCCCCCCGCTCCTCATCCAGAGTTCCTAGACTGGTTCTGGCCCGAATTCAGCTGGGAGCAGCACCGCCAGGCGATCATCCTGTCGAAAAGGTGCGGCCCGCGGCGTCCGGTCCCTGCTGCAGCACCTGCCTCTCACCAGCCGCACCACCGCGCTGCCGAGCCCCGCGACCCACATCCGACGCTGCGCCGCCCGCCCCGCAGGCTGCTGCAGCCCAAGAGCCCGGCCACTTACCCCAGCACCGTCATCGAGCCGCAGCTGCGCATGGCGTGGCAGAGCTTCACCTACTGCTTCTGGCACGGCTGCCGCCACATGCCGGCCAACGCGCCCGCCGGCGTGCCCTCGCCCGCCACCTACTCGGCGGCCCGCGAGGTGCGAGCGCGAGCCGCAGCCGTGCTGCGCTGCGCTGTTTGGTATTGGGGCCACCCTCCCGCTCCGCCGGGCGGCTCGGGGGGCAGCAGGCTCGCGCTTGCGGAGACGCGCCCTCGAGGCCGCTGGGTACAGGCGTGTGAGGTGCGGCCGGCTGCACCCCTTGTGCAGTGGCTGTC
The DNA here is from genome assembly GCA_001662425.1 of Chlamydomonas sphaeroides. Classification (NCBI taxonomy): domain Eukaryota; kingdom Viridiplantae; phylum Chlorophyta; class Chlorophyceae; order Chlamydomonadales; family Chlamydomonadaceae; genus Chlamydomonas; species Chlamydomonas sphaeroides. Next base: position 14,510 of record BDDC01000068.1, on the reverse strand, counting down.
CAAGCTGGTCGGCGACCGCGGCTTTGAGCCGGACGGCCACATCGTCGCGGCGCTGCAGAACTGGACCAAGGTGCGCCTGGGCTCCACAACCCGCAGACCAACTCGATCTAGTACCGCGCACGAGCCGGGGTTGGGGAGCTGGGTGGGATCGGGACACGCGAACCAGGGCGTCTCCGTGAGGCGTGGCTCGCCGCGCTCGTCCCTTCCAAAGGCGCACGCGGGGCCAACAGTGTTCGCGCGCACCTTGCGGCATGCACACATGAGGTACAGACGCCGCCTCGGCGCTGTGCACGCGCCTGCTGCGTCCGCCCCGCAGGCGATGCAGCCGCGGCTGCAGGAGGCCTTCCCCGGCGTGGACTGGTCGGCGTGGCCCAACGTGGCGTGGCCGGACGCCGACTGCGCAGTGCGGGCGGTGGAGAAGCGCGGCGCCATAAAGCGGCAGCAGGAGGAGGACTACCCCGTGCGCTGGCCGCTGCGCGTGACGCAGGGCAGGCCCAAGGTGCGGTGCGGGGCTGCGGCGCCGGGCGCAGGGTGCCTGGCAGGGTAGGCGGCGGGCCTGTCGCGCCAGCGGGCGGGGCCCAGGCCGCTTCGTCCGGCGCAGCCCTCGGAGCGGCGGGCAGGGCCGACTGCATGCAGATGTGACGCAGGACGGGTTGCGCTCAGGGTACCGGGACGTGGCGTGGCCAGCTCCCACCCATGCAGCGCTGCCTCCCCGCCTGTGTGCCGGGCCTGCTGCCCCACGCCGCTGTCGCCCTCCCTTCCTCCCCCGCACGTACCCAGTTCAACCACCTCAAGGTGGAGGCGCGCGACGGGTTCGTGGTGGGCATCCCCGCCGTCAAGAACCCGCCCGCGCTGGGCTTCCTGGCGGTCAGCGACGTCATGTGCGCCTTCAAGCAGGTGCGCCGCCATGGCCATGCGGGGCAGGGCCTGGCCTCCGCGGCGAGGCAGCGAGGCAGCGAGGCTAACGCTATGAGCGCCATCGGGCAGGCGCGCCCGGAGTTGCAGGTGGTGACCTGGGATGGAGGCTGGGTTTGCAGCTGGCGGGGCGTGCCGGGTGCGGGCGGTGGGGGTGGGGGCACGGCGCGGGTGCATCGGGTGGGCGCATGGTGCGGTGCCGGGCTCCAGCGGTGAGCCAGCGGGCCAGGCAGCGAGGGCTAGGCAGTCACTACGAGGCTGGGCGGGACGGCAGGGCGGTAGTTGCGCATACCAGCACCGCCCCACCGCGCTGGCAGGCGCCAGGTGGGCCTGCTGACACAGGGGCTTCCCCGGGGCTGCGCGCCGTGGCAGCCCGGCGGTTCAAGTCTGTCAAGTGGCATGCTGAACTGTCGGTGTGCCGGTGCCGCAAGGATGCGCGCGTAGGCCGGTACGCCTATGCTTGGTACATCGCCTGCCGCACACGTTGTTTGAGGTCTGTCGACTGGCACGCTGACCCGTCTGTGCGCCCCCGCTGCATACGGCGCTGCGGCCCACAGGCGACGCAGGCCTGGCCCAACGCGCCCGTGGGCTCCACGGCCTCCGGCGAGCAGCGCGAGGTGGTCAAGAGCTTTGTGGGCAACGTGCTGCGCGAGAGCCGCGGGCCGCTGGCGCCGGACGTGCCGCATGCGCAGTACAAGTGAGGGCGCAGCGCGGCAGCTCGGCGGGCTAGGGGTGCGGGCGGGGATGTGGGGCGGCGCGATGCGTGGAGAGCTCGAGGCAGCGCAGCGCTGAGGGTTGGCACAAAGCGCGGTGCGGCGGGCCTGACCTTGCAGCTGCCCTGCGTGGGCCCAGAGCACGAGCACCTCAAGGCAACACCGGTCCCGTGCGTCTCATCAGCCGTGCGCTGCGCCTGCTGCCCCTGCGTACCATCACATTGCCCGTGACGCCGCCCCCACCATGTGCCCCCAGGTACCTGGGCTACCTGGCCTGCTGTGTGCTGGGCTGGGAGACCGCCATCCTCAGCACCGCCGGCATCGCGGCCGCAGCCGCCGCCTTTGGCCCCATGCCGCTGGCGCTGCCGGGAGGGCCGACGCCCGGGCCGGCGCCGCCGCTGGCGCTGCCGCAGCCGCAGCAGCCCATGGCGCAGCAGGTGCGCGCGTGGGGCGAGGGGCGTCGTGCGCTGTCGGCAGAAGCAAGATGAAAGGGGCGATGGGGCGATGACCGGGGGTTTGCTTGAGCTGTGGGAGCTTGCACGACGTCAGCCTCCCCCGTCGCTGCTCTGATCCCGGCTGCCCAAGCACGCAGTGCATGTGTGCTGTCATTGAGCCGCCGCGGTGCTTCTTTTCCTTGGGCCGCAGGGCATGGACCTGGGCTTAGCGGCGGCCCTGGGGCTGGGCAACACAGGGATGGGCCTGGGCCCGCTGGCGCTCGGCGGCGGCCTTGGCACCAACCTGGCCCTGCAGCTGCAGGAGCACTTTGTGGCACAGCAGCAACAGCAGCAGCAGCAGGCGGCCGCGATGGCGGCGCAGCAGGCGGGCATGTCGGGGGCGTTGTCGGGGCAGCTGCCAACACAAGTGGCTGTGCCTACACGCACGCGGCCCAGTCCGTTTGCGGCGCCGAGCGGCGGCGGCGCTCGGCCGGCGCCTGCAGCAGCACCGCAGCAGCAGCAGCAGCAACAACAACAGCAGCAGCAGCAGCAGCAGCAGCAACAACAACAGCAGCCGTGGGCCGCGGGGCAGCAGGGCGGCGGCGGCTGGCCGCAGCAGCAGCATGTGCCGTACGGTGGCGGCGCGTACGGGTTGCCGTACGGTGCGGACCAACAGCAGGTCACCGTCAACCACCCCCTCTTCCAGCAGCACCAGCAGCAGCAGCAGCACGCGATGTTCCAGCAGCAGCACCCCCACCCGCAGCAGCACTTTCTGCAGGCGCACTACCACCAGCAGCAGCACGCGCTGCAACAGCAGCAGCAGCAGGCGCTGCAACAGCACCAGCACGCCCTGCAGCACCAGCAGCTGCATGAGCAGATGCTGCTCGATCCCCGGCAGCAGCAGCAGCAGCAACAGGCGGGCCCTGGGCCGGGGCAGGGCGGCGCTGACGGCGCGGCAGCGGCCAGCGGCCGGCCGGGCCAGCGCGGCGGCGCGGGGCAGCAGGGCGCGGGCTTGGACGGGCCGGCGCCCATGAGCCTGGGCGGGCTGTCCTCCATGCAGGACCTCATGGACGGGCTGCCCTCCCACACGGACCTCTCCTGGATGGGCCTCCTTGACACGGGCGGTGCCACCGAGGGCGTCGGCGTCGCGGCGGGAATGGCCGGCAGCGCGCCCTCGCTGCCGCCGGGCCTGCTCATGGCGCGCAACTCGCTGGTGGTGCCGCAGCAGGCCGGCACGGGCCCGGGGCCGCCGTCGCTCGCCGCCGCCGCTGCTGCGGCGCCGCCTTCACCCACCGGCGGCGCGGGACCGTACAACGCCGCACTGCCGTACGGCACGCTGCAGTACCCGGCGGGCGTCACGCCCGGCGGCATCCCGGCCATGGCGCGCGCGGCGCCCGACGCGCCGGTCCAGGTGCAGCAGACCTCGCGGCCGGGGTCGCCCTTCCAGGCTACGGTGACGACCAGCGCCCTCCCCGCCATGAGCACCTGCGGCCTCGGCCTGCTGAACGCGCTCCTCGGCACCAGCCCCAGCGCCGACGGCGGCCTGGCGCACGGCCTGGCGGCGGCGGCGGCGGCTGGCGGCGGCGGCGGCCCGCTCAGCTCGCAGCTTACGCGGCACAGCCACGGCGATGTGGCAACCATGTCACCGGGCACCCCCACCAGCCACAGCGGCACTGCCTCGCCGAAGCGCAGCCCGTCGCCGTTTGCGGTGGAGAACGGCCTGGCGGCGGCGGATCTGGGGACGCGGCGGCGTTCCACTGAGGGCGGTGGCGTGCCGGGGCCTGTGACGCGTAGTCGTGTCACCGGACGAAGCCCTGACCCGGGGCCGCGCCACAGGCCCAGCAAGGCCGGGCCGGGGCCGGGGCCGGGGCCGGGGCCGGGGCCGGGGCCAGAGCTTGTGCCGTCGGGCAGCCGACGCACGCGGGCGGACGTGGCGGCGGCGGCTGCGGCGGCGGCGGCGGACGCGGGCATGCCGCCGGCGCCAGGTTCCATCGCGGAACGGAGCGCCAAGCGCCCCAACGCAAAGGTGGGTCACCGCAGAGTCTGTGGACGCCCTGGGCTGAGGGCACGGGTGACCCCGGGCTCGCTAGGTGTGCCCGGCAGGGGCTCGCGACACGTGAGGGTATGAGGAATTGGGGGCAGAACCATCGCTCAGCCCCTCGGCCGGTCATCGCGACTCTGGTGCTTTCGTACCCGTAGCCGCCTGCGTCCTGAGCTCGCCTCCACCCCTGCCCTCGCCACAGGCCGAGCGCCCTGCTTCGCCTGGCCCTCCGGCGGACGGCCCCGCGTCCACGCTGTGCACCGCGGAGCGCGTCGAGTCGCTGGGCGCCTTCCTGACGGACCAGCAGCTGGGCCTGATGGCGCGAGGGCCGTCCGGGCAGCAGCAGCGGGCGGCCATGTCGCGAGGCACCTCGGGTGCGCAGCAGCGCGCCTGCATGTCTCGGGGGCCCTCGGGCACGCAACAGCGAGCCACCATGGCGCGAGGGCCGTCGGCGCAGCAGCAGGCCGCAGCCATGTCCCGGGGCCCCTCAGGCGCGCACCAGCGAGCGACGGTATCGCTCACGCCGCACCCGATGCCGCCGCCCGCCACCGGCGACGCGCCCACGCCGCTGCTAGGCCGCCGCGCGAGCCCGTTCGCGGCCGCGGCATCGCAAGCGTACGAGGCCGCGATCGAGGCGGGCTTAGCCGACGCGGCGGCGCCGAGTGCGGCTGCAGCGGCCGCCGTCGCGATTGCCGGCTTTACCCCCATCACCGAGCCCGAGCCCATGGCCGAGGATCGCTCCGGTGCGCTGCAGCCATCGGCCGCGCCCGCGCCAGAGCCACTGATTGATGCCGAGCCGGAGGAGGAGCCGGAGCCGGGGGAGATGGACTTCGTGGCCGCGCGGCAGCTGCTGGCGGAGCTGCAGCAGCAGCTGCTGGATCTGCTGCGCTCCTGGGCGACTTCGAGGTCCGCCGGCGGCGGCGACGACGACTCGACCGATGCCGACGCGGCCGAGGGCGTCTACCGCGCGGCGGCGGAGCTGCTGGAGCAGGGCGCGCCGGTCGGCGCCATTGCTACAGCGGCGGCGCCGCCGGGCGGCGCCGCCGCCGACTACCCGACCGCCGCATACGGGCCGCTGCACTGGGCGTGCATCGCAGGCGACGCGATCCTGGCCGAGCTCCTGATCAGCCACGGCGCAGACCCGGCCGACCCGGGGCTGGCGGACGTGCCGCCCAGCCGCGTCAACCCGGCCTTTGCGCGCGCGCTGGCGGAGGCGGCGGGCCGCGCGCAGCGCCTGCCTGACGCCGTGGCGCTGCGGGATGCGGTGGCGTGGCGGGGCCTGGCGTTGGCGCCGGAGGAGGTGGAGGAGGCGGCGGGTGCGGGGCCCGCGGCTGCGGGGGCGGATGCGGCGGTCAAGGCGGAGCCTCCTGCCGACGCGGGGCTGCAGGCCGCAGCCTACCTGGGACGGCAGTTTGCCAGGTGCGTCTCGTGGCGTTGGATGCCAGCTGTGGGGCAGGCGTGGTGGTATTCCATCAGGGCGTCACGGCGTTGCCGTGCCTTGGGTTGCGCCGGGCGGACACGGCGTAGGCCAGCACCCGGCGACCAGCGGCAGGCAGCAAGGAGCGGCACACCACACATGCTGCGTTGCTCGACCCCTGTCATGCCGACTGGCTGTCACCCCGCCCTGCACCGCCTCCGCGCAGGCTGCTGGGGCTGCTGGGCTTCCAGGGCGCGCAGCTGCAGGCGCTGTCGGGCGCGCTGGCCTCCGCGGCCCGGTGCACGCTGCAGAGCCCGGACGAGGCCCCTGCTGCTGCGACACGCGCAGGGCACGCCGCCGTGCAGGCGGCGATGCCGCCTCCGACCGGGGCGCCGCCCAAGGCGACGGCGCCGCCGGCCGTGCGGCTGCAACTCCGCGACGCTGGCGGCTTCACGGCGGCGCAGCTGCGGGATGTGCTGCTAGAGCGGGCGGCGCAGCCTGCTGTGGCGCAGCGCCTCGCGGCGGCCACGGCTGCAGGCGGCAGTAGCGGGTGGGTGTGGCTGCGCAGCTGGGGTCCTTAGTTGAGGAGCGCATGGCAGCTAGCCAGGGCTAGGAACCGTCAGCAGCCCGCAGCTAAACCGGTCACCGTTCAGGGTCAATTTGCCGTGCCTCAACCGCCCGCTTGGCTAACGGTGCCTCCTCCCTCAACGCCACCCCCTCAGCTGGTCCCTGACTCTGTGCTACAGCGACGCTCAGCTGCAGCTGCGCCGCCGCGCTGAGCAGGTGGCGGCCGCCGCTGGCTACAGCCGCCGCCGGCCTCCCTGCGGCGGCGTGGGTGTGGACGGTGGCCCGGTGGAGCTGCGCTTCCTGGACGCCCACCGGCTGTACGAGGTGGACGCTGCGAGCGGCAAGCCGCTGCGCTATGTGCCGCTGGTGCCCGAGGAAGAGGCTGCTCCGGAGGAGGAGCCTTCGGGAGCCGTCGACGTGGACGGCGCAGGTGCCGAGGGCGGAGGTGGCGGTGGCGTGGCGGACTTGGCCTTGGCATCGGCGCCCGTTGCAGGCGGCCTTGCCGCCACCAGACAGCCGGGCCCGGGTCGAGGCCAGGCGCCAGGCTCAAAGGCGTCTGCGGCGCTCTACACGAGGCTGAAGGAGTTGCTGGGGCAGGCTGACGCGACGGCTGCGCAGCTGGCGGCTGCCGACCCAACAAGCGGCAGGTGGCTGGTGCTTGAGGCACTGCGCGGTGCGGGGCAGCTCTGGGCGGCGGCGGCGTCCGCGGGGGCGGCCGGCGCTGGGGCGCCCGGCGCGGCGCCGCAGCGGTGAAGGAGAGCATAATGGAGGGTCGGGGCGTGGGCAGGGCCCGGAACGGTGTGATTGTTCTACGAACGAAGAGAGGGTAACGCGGCCATCGGATCAGCGCCGGTAGCAGGGCGCCTCCGACTGCGGCTGGAGGGCCGTGTCGCTGAGCGTATCGTGGGCTAGCTATGGGACAATTGCACGGGTTGCTTGTCTGCATGCTTGGGCAAACGAGGACATGGGGTTTGGGAACATGGGGGCTTTCTGGGGCTTTTATTGATGCGGCGGGGGCGCTAGCACGTAGTAGGTGTGTTGTGGCATGCGCTGAGGGATGTAAGTGGTGCGGCAGCGGCTGCGTAGTGGGCGCCGAGTCTGTGTGCCCGGGGGTGCGTATCGGCAGGGCCTTGGTGCCTGTGGGGCGGTAGTTGGCCGGGCGCGCTGCGGATGCCGCTGAACCCGACTGCATGCTGTGGTGACTGCTGCGGACACCAACTGCTGCCTGCCTCCAACATATCGCGGGACGGTACGGGGGGCTTGCTGGGACGCCGCAGGCTACAGTTGCGGGCGACAGATGCGCGCATGCGCATGCGGTGCGGTGGTGTGCGAACCGTGCCTGCGCGTGCGCTCCGCGTGCGCGGTTGCGCCTGGCCTAGTAATGAAGCTGTTCTTATCAAGGGGGGTAGCTGGCTCGGTACGTCCGATGTGTTGTGTCGTGTCGGTTGCCTAGCGGGCGGGCTTTGCAGTGTTAGTTGGGTGGCTTGGCCAAGGTGTGCAACGTTGCCCGTCGAACCAACGACGGCCAGCCCGGCAGCCTGCGCTTCGTTCCCACGACCCTGCGGACCCACGCGCACCCGCCTGCCTGCAAGGCTCTCTAACGGCGGCGTGCGCCTGGCCTGAGCCCCCGCAGGAATGCTGTGCCATCGATCGCGAAAGTGCACGCGTACGTCCGCACGGGCCGGGAGCGAGCCTTCTGGCACGGGCCCGAGTGGGCCCTGAGCGCCCGAGCGAGCGCTGGCTCGCGGGAAGAGACGGTTTGCGCGCCAGCCAGCCAGCATGCCAGCCAGCCAGCAACGGATCGATTACCCTGCTGGACCGTGCCCTGGACACTGGGGGCGCGTGTCCGGGGATATTCTGTTGTCCCATCGGCATAGCCACATGCGAGGTCCAGGCCCTCCCTGAGCGCGGGCTACGGCCCTGTGCGAAAACATCCGGCGGCTGCGTCCACGGGGTGGGGCTCCAAGATTCCACATCGGCCCCGTCATGACACGAGGGGCACACGCCGCACACCGGCTCACGCTCCCATGCGCCCCTCGCTCAAGACGCCAGTAAGCGGGCGGCCTGTAAGACGGAGCACGGCTCAGCGCCAAGGCCTGCGTGACGGCGCGCAGCGGTGACCTCGCCGGTGCATTGGCTTGGCTGGTGCGGACCCTTCAGGCACCTGGGATGCCAGAGCGGTTGTTGCAAGGTGGTCTCTGCTCCTCTCCTGGCATCCTTCTGGTTGTAATTGGAGACCCTTCAGGCAGCGCCCACCATCGCCGCTGACCTACCTAGACAGACATACACAGTTTCGTCACGGCTTCGTGCCGCCGCCCACGGTATGCGTACGACCAAGGACGTGATCCTCTGACCGATCTTCCGGTTGGCGCAATGGTCTCGACCTCGCTCAACAGCGCATCCCTTGGACCCAAAACGTTGGTCACACAGCCTGTGCTGCTGGATTGCAGCGCGCGGGGTCAGCGTGGAGGGGCAGGATTATGGTCGCAGCGCAAGCGGCATGTGGGTCGGTGTGCTTGTAGTTAGGAACTGGGCACGTACCATCAGCCCAGCGCCCCAGGGGCTTGGCGGCTTGGGGGCATGGGAAATGAAGCAGTTGCAGTCACCCGTGGGTCACACGCCCAAGCAGCAGCCCGCCGCCCATGGGTTTGCTTGGTGCCAGGGTGACCTTAAGACTGGATAAGATCGTGTTTGATGGGCGTGACGGTTATGAATCCCTCCATGCAAACACAACGAGCCGGGCCTGTTCGGCCATCCACCAGGTTGCCCCAGGCACGTTGCCAAAAGCTATCGCAGCTTGGGTTGAGCAAATCACGACAATGACCTTAACCTTGCGCCCCCTACCGTAATAACAGGATATAACCGGCGTACTGTATGCACGGCGAATCACACGCACACGGCGTGCACAGGACTCGACAACGCGGCCGCTTGTGTCACTCCCTGTCGCCCCAGGCGGCCGCCCCGCCCGCCCGGCTGCATCCGCCCCCCTGTTGAAATAAAGTATACTCGAAAAGGCAGGATGAAGCCCGCCAGACGCTCCCCATGCTTGCAGGCGTCGCACACAGCACTGCCACACCACAGCACCTACCAAGCTCGGGCACCGGAACCTACAGACCGCAAGCTCCGTTTTTGCGTTGCTTTTTAGCCAGCCACGCACGCCCCGCACTAGGCCCCCCCACGCTACCTGCACATATATACGCCCCCCCATCGCGACCTACCGCGCTACGCTAAGACAAACGCGTAACTTCAATCTATCACTCCGTTGTAATGCATGACCAAAGACATAAACCCAGAAACTTGTAAAAGCATAACATAACACGCATGCGGCCGGGGTACCGGGGCGAGCCCCGTGCCGCAAGCATCGGGGCCGCTTCGCAGAAAGGACGCAGATCACAATCCGACACAACCATACACCCCCGCGGCCCTGGCATTGCGTCAATGCGACTCATCTACGCTGGCGCGCATCAGTGGCCCGCGGGTCACACCGCCCTGCGACTGCAGCTTGCGCGGCGCGCCTTCGCCTGCCCCGCCACTGTCGCAGCATCGTGCACGCGCGCAGGCAGCCGCCGGCGCGATATGGCATGATGACGTCACGGCCGGAAGAAGCGGCCGACCATGTATGTGTGGCTTATTTCACGTTGCAGCAGCAAGCTCACAGACATGGAGCACGAGCTGCGAGTGCGAGGTGCCGAGGAAGCCCGACGACACAATGGCCCAACAATGGAAAATACTGTAAGTGAATGGTCTGGCTCGCTCGCAAGGGGGGCGTGTCGCCACATCAGACGGCGGACCCCCTGCATGCGGCATGCCATCTGATGCCCGGTTGCATGCAGCAGCTCACAGACGCAATGCATGGCTGCGGGTGACCAAACACAAGGAGGAAGCCCGGCATGACACCAAATGAACGCCTCACGGGGCACCTACAGAACCGGCATGGACGCTACTATGGCCCAGCCTCATTGGTGCGTCACCAGCCGGAACACGCTGGTGAGCGCGTGTGTTGCGTTGGCCTGGCCTCCGCAGTGTTGCAGCGGCGCCCCTCCGCACTGCTGGCTACAGGCGGCCTCCGGCTGCTGCGCCCCCACCAGGAACTGCCCGGGCAGCTGCGCCGCGCCGTAGCAGCGGGTGCCTTGCAGCCCGATGAAAACCAGTGGCGGAGGAGCCACGGACGCTGAGGTGAGGTTCGACAAGGTGGTAGCATTGGCTGCAGCCGCTGCACAGACCTCGACGGAGCTGGCTCGAAAGGTGGCCAGTACCAGGGGCAGTACCGGGGCTGCGAGGTGCTCTAAGAAGCAGCCCACGGCCGCAACCCCTGGTGGCAGCAGTATGGCTGTGTGGAGAAAGGGAACATATTGATGGGCACGGGAGGGGGAGGCCATGAACATGGCAGTGAAAGGCACCCCTTGGTCTGTGGCACGCATCGCATGCCCCTGTGAATGTCCAGCTGAGTGCCCAGCTTACATGGTGGCGAGGACCAGCCCGTTGGCGGCCGCGGTTGGGTTGGTAATGCGGCGGGGGGCGGCGGTGGCGGTAGCACCCAGAGGGGTGGATAATGCGGCCGGCTGGCGCCCAGTGTCTCCGCGGTGTCCACAAGGAAGTAAAAATGCGTTGACATAGGCATGCGAGGAAGTGCTCTGCGTGCCCTCTCGACGACAGTCAGCAGGAGATTCATATCGTCAGCAGTGAGCGCCAGCTGGCCCTGGTCGTAGGGCAAGCGAGGGTGACAGAAGGACGTTTGAGCACCTGGGGCTGGATGCTCAGTTGCTCACATGTCACTTGATTTCTTGTGACTTCCGGCCTCCTTTGCCGTACCTGCAGGTATGACACGAGCCGCTGAGCCGCCAGCTCAGCATTCTCCAGCACGGACGGCAGCGTGACGGTGAGGTTGCCACCCGCATCAGACACGTAGCCTGGGGCGTGAGGCAGGCAGAGCAGGAGGAGGTGCACGAAAGGCAAGAGCAGCATCAGGTTGTGCAGCAGTGCAAGGGTCCACGAGCCAGGAGCAGGCGGCCCCCTGCTTTGACGCAGTGTCAGGATCCCTGGGACACCAGCATGTGGACCCTTGCTGAAGCCCCCAGGGCTTCGATCCCACCTGTGTACACGAGACCCATGGGCCCGCTGATGGTGTTGACCTAAGGCAGGGGACACAGGCTGTTATGTTCGTTAATGCACCGAGACCTGCCCTATACCCAGCTCAGCAAAGCTCCTGCTCCACGTCTTGTCCCCGTGCTCGTACCGGGATACTGCTCGTGTTGAAGGTCGGCTGCTTGATAGCCTGAAGGAGACGCCGGGAGGCCAGGAAAGGCCCACCAGCAGCGGCAGAACCAGCATTGTCTGCGCCTCTTGCCACCACCTCCTCCTCCACCTCCTCGCTGCTTTCACTACCTCCCAGGGCTGGTGCTGCCATGAGGCTGCGCGCCCTCAGCCGCCGGACCAGGGCCGCTTCGTCGTAAAAGACACTGGGCATGACGTCGGGGCCCTGGAGGGGGAGGGAAGGCAGGCAGCGTGAGGGGTCATCAGGTAGGTCAGACGAGCGAGGTGCACTGTGATGAGCACGTCGTGACATGGATGCCTTTGATTTGCAAATCCGTACCCTCGACTCACCGCCACGATGAGGCCCTTGCCGTGGCTGACAAACTGCAGCAGTGCCTGTGGGACCAGGATGCCTTGACGACGGGCCTTGGAGTGCTTGGCAGTGCAGCTAGCTGGGCATGCATGGGCGCAGGAGGACGGGGCTGCCTTGCTTGGCACCTGGTCCGCTCACCAGCCACGCACATCCCCCCGCCTGCCCACCTGCTGCACATGTGGCAGGAAGTACGACTGATCATATGCTCCGATGACGTATACGTCACACTGCCGTACAGGGGGCATGGGGGCATGGGTCCGTCACTTGGTTGATGTACATGAGTACTGATGGATAGAGGGTGTTTGTATTGCCATGGGTTTCTTGCCCAGGCCAGCGTGCCCAGTCCCCAGGCTGTGTCCAGCCAAGGCCCCCACGCAAACGTGCTGCTGCCATCCGCACCTTCTGGCTTCCTCCCCTCAGGAATGTGGCCAGGGGCAGGTGGTAGGACCCCAGGCGGGCCTCCTTGAGGCTGTGGAACGAGGACCGCTCCTGCCGCACCACAAACCTGCGAGAGTGGGGAGAGGAAAAGCACCGGGTGTGGCAAGGGCTCACACATGTGGCGCAGGAGGGTTGCGACGCGTCGAGAATCTAAAGCAAAAGAAAACTCACTTCGCCATTGGGAGGAATGCCTTGTCGGCGACCCGGATGATGGCCTTGCCGACCTGTGCGGTTGTGGGGAGGATGGGCAACAGGGATGACCGGATAGGCAAGCGAAACACCTGCCCATGCGTGTGCCGTACCTTAGTGCCGTACGCTGCCGCCCACACGGCGGTGTTACGGATCAGCTGGTCGAAGCCGGGGTCCGAGGCATTGATGCCCCGCCGCGGCTTGCTCTTGCGTGAGCAGCACTGGGTGATCATCTTCTCGCCGCCAAACGCCGCCGCCCTGCCATGGCCGTAGACGGTGGTGCCTACGAGGAGCTCGTTGCGGGGGCTGCGGGCGATCCTGGGGGGAGGGGATGTGCAGAGGGACCGGGGCAGTACCAAGAACTAGGGTAGGCGCTCTGGGGCCGGAGTCATCGGCCGAGGCCACAGCTCCAGGCCTGCAACGCCTCATGGAATGATCGGTTCCCAGAGAGCGACTCACGGTACGCTGGGCCCGAGCAGGATGAGTACCGATGCAGGCACTCTGTTGGGCAGCTGAGGTGGCACCCCATTCGTGACCTGTGGGAAGTCGGTCCGGACCGATTTTTTATAAGCTTCCTCCACGGCTCGGAGTGTTGGCGCCGGTGGTGAGGGCGGATGAGGCGGAGGCGAAGGCAGATCCATGGGGGGAGAAGGCGGGAAGGGCGAGGGTGGCGGTGGCGAGGGCGGGCGCGGCGGTATGACAGGACGCCGGGGCGCCAGCGGCTGTGGCGGGCTCGGCGGTGGCGGGCGCCTCCTGCCAGGCGGCGGCGGCACTGCGCGGGCAGGGCAGGGCGGCGGCACACCCGAGGCATGTCACAACATGGGTGTTGATTGGGGGCTGCCATGTATCGGCGACATTACAACGCGAGTTCTTAGATAAGCGAGGCAGAGGCGCGTCCCAGATCGCACCTGGCCTGCTTGCCAAACCCAGCGCCAGTCCG
>BDDC01000067.1:111870-123655 GCA_001662425.1 Chlamydomonas sphaeroides | reverse complement strand
CGCCCGGAACCCCCCCGCCCCCCCCCCCCCTGCCCACCTCACCCCTCTAGACAAATGCCCTACCAGTGCGAGCCCAGCACGGTAGCGGGCAGCAACATCAGCTGCAATGCCCGAAACTTCAAGTACTATGACGAGGAGATAGCGAGCGGGCGGCACTTCAAGAAGGGCTGCAAGCTGACCTCCAGTCATCACGACTTCCGCATCATCGATGCGGTGCCGCCTTCCGTGCGCAACACCACCCTGCTGATCGTGAACCTTCGAGAGCCAGCGTCGCGAGCGGTCAGCCACTTCCATATGCTGAAGCGCCACAAGCTGCCAGAGGTACGCGCCGGTGGCCGGACCTGGCGGCTACGATCCGGCCCCGGCCGGACTCGCCGAGGCCTGCGGCTCCGGCCCACATGGCACACGATGGCCGATTACCCGGTTTCGTGGTAGCTCACAGGCCTACCATTTGCTGTTATGCAAACCGGCTGTTGCGCCTGTTATAGTGTCCGTTGGTCTCCTGGGGTTGGCGTGGAGTTCAAGTTAGCCCCCTCCAAGACCTCCCCGCCTTGACCCAAACCCCAGTGCCCCAAGCCCCTTGCACCCCCATGCCCAGACGCCTTGCTGTTGCCCGCACCCAATCGCAACCCACCCCTGCACGTTGCCCACGCAGGCGCTCAACTCCACCATCCTGGACTTCTTCCTGCGCCACCCCACGGGCGCCTCCATCTCGCGCAACCGAATGACGCGTGTGCTAGCCGGCGAGTTCTGCTGCAAGGGCGGCAGCGCCAGCGCCTACGATGACCCCGCGCAGCTGGCGGCCGCGCTGGCGCGGCTGCAGCAGTTCTGCGTGGTGGGCATCACAAGCCGGGTGCAGGTGCGGCAGCTGCAACATGAGCTCCTGCAGCTCATGGAGGGCGCTTGCTGCTGGTGCTCCACGGGATGTGCCGGCGTCCGTCGATGGAGTCGGTGTGGGGGGCTCTGCATGGCAGGGGGCGCAGGCACCCGCAGCGGTGGCACAGGCCGGGTACGGCCGCGCACCATGCTGGTATCAGGATGTGCGCACGGCATGGGCGGCATTGCAGGGACGTGTGCGACATCGTGGGAAGGAGCCGGGGCCCAAGGGGCTCCTGCAGCAGCCGGCACAGCGCCCGCCGCCCGCCGGCCCTTCGCCGCCGCCGCCGGGTTAGGCCGGCCCGCGTCCCTGCGCTGGCTCACTGCCGGGCCCAGGGGCTGCCCCAGGACCGCAGCGCGCTTGGCGCCAAGCTGGGCCTCATGCCCCAGGCCGGCCAGACCAGCCGTGCGGGCTCCATGCCGGGTTGCTGGCACCGCATCGGCTGATGCCGCACGGGTGGCCTACACATGCTTGGCGCATGCATAGGTGCAGGGCTACCCGACCCGACGGTGCTTGTGCTGCCGCCCCTGCCGCTGGTCCCTGCCCCTGCCCCGTTATGCACGTGCCTCTCCGCAGGACACGATGCTGTACGTGCAGCACGCGCTGGGCCTGGAGGACGCGTCGCGGCGGCCCAAAAACCTGCACTACCACAACAACGCAAAGAGCTACCAGCCGGTCGACCCGCAGGTGCGCGGCTTGGATACTCGATGCGTGTTTGCATGCTTAGTACACCCCCTGTTGTGCTCAAGCGCTGCCAGAGCTGCTGGGCGGGGGCCCCTCGCATGTCCATGCTGACATAAGGCAGGGGGCGGCGGTGAGCGCCCGCGCCCGTGCCGGCGGCCGGCCAGGGCGCCCGGCGGCTGCGGCAGATTCCTGTGGGGTTGCAGCTTTGAGGCAGCGGTCAATCTGTGCGCACATGCCCGCCCTGCGGTTGGTCACCCTCTCGCCATCCTCTCCCCTCCTCCCGGGGGTCCTGCAGGTGATCAAGGAGCTGGACGAGGCCAACGCGGCCGACGTGCAGCTGTACAAGGCTGCGGAGGCGCGCTTCCGGGAGCAGATGGCGGCCATCGGGGAGGACCCCGGCGCCGAGAACGGCGGCGCGGGCGGCGGCCGGCGGTGATGCGGACCTCGCGAGGGTTGGCGACGTGGCTGTACATGCGCAGCTGCGCCTGTGCAGGCGGGGCGTCACGTGGGCTGTGGAGCCTGGAGCGACGCAGCAAGTGGCGCGAGGGGATCCGCCGCGGCTGCCCCCCGCTGGCATGCATGATGCGTGCGTGTAACGAGAGAATGGATGCGGAGCCGTGGCGGGTTCCCCTGGTGGTTCCCCAGCCAGCAGCCGCCAAGCAGTCCGGAGCTGGTCAGCCTCGTCTCAACAAGTTAGACATCAACCAACCCTCAGCACGGTTGCCATGCTTGGTCTGCCACGAGCAGTACGAGTGCACCAAAGTGCTATCAACATCCTCGCCATTGCGCGGGCCCTCCCACAACGAAAAGGCTCAGTGAAACTCCATTCAATAACTCGCTGAAAAAGCGCCAAAAGGCCTCCTCTCTGGCGCATCACGCGCAAGCCTCGGTCCCCACCGTCCATCCATCTATGCATCCGCCCAAAGCCAATTATATGAAACCGGATGCGTCATGTGTCTCCCAAGGCCACACAGTACAGTACCCGAGCAGCTATCGCGGTCAAGCTAGCTGCTGCCCGGCGGCGGCGGCGGCAGCGGCGGGCCGCCCGCCGGCTCCCCCCCTGCGCCCGCCCCGCCCGTCGCTTCCCCCTCGTCGGCCGCCATCATCCGAATTAGCTTCTGCGCAGCGGCGCAACAGGGAGCACACACCCGTTGAGCAAGGCGCTTGCAGACGCCCGACCTCGTCAGAGCCCCCATTGACTGCAGCGTGCAGCCCCAGGCCACGCTGCCGGGTGGGGGCCGCGCTGCCGCATCCACCGAAACACGCACCTGCCGCGCCTCCTCGCTGCGCTCTTTCTCGCGTAGCTCCTTCTGAGTTCTGTACGACAGGGAACAGCGCAGGTCTCGGCTGTCGTGAAGAGTGGGGCTACCGGTGTGCGGGGCTGTGAGCCTGTGGTTGTGCCAGCGGGGCCTTGGATGCCGGCACGCAGCTCAGCCGGCAGGAGACCATGCCGCCATGCGTCAGCCGTGCTGGGCAGAGAGAGCCTGGGGCTGTGGGCGCCCCTGCGTTCCGCCATACCTCAGGCTTAATTGGGCCTCGGGCGGGCTTCAGCTCCTCAGAGGCATCATGCCGCCTCAGCGACCGCGCCCCCCGTGTGCCATGAACGTCGCCGCCCCGCCGCCGCATGCTGGCGCTCACCTCGCCCACTCCGCGAGGTTCCGGTCCAGTCCGAAGATGCGGTTGGTGCCGAAGCCCACCAGGAGCAGCAGCAGCAGCGAGGACGCGAAGATGGAGCCCCCGTCCACGTACAGCCCTCGCTCGTTGAAGCTGGGGCCACGGGAGAGGGGGCGGCGGCGTGTTCAGGCGGCAGAGACACGGTGGAAGCGGGGTGACGCGGGCGTGCGACCACGGGAAGGCGCGGGAGAGGCGCAACAGTAGAGCGGGCTAGCGCCCTGGGAGAGACAAATGGCCGACAGCAAAAGCAGGCGCGAGACTTCAATGACGAATGGGAGACGAAGGTGGATCGGGTGTGCACTAGCAGGGGGGCTGTCAGGGTCTGCCCTCCCTTCTCCCCACCTGGCAGGGTCGACGCGAGCGTTCCAGGCCGGAGCGTCGTCCAGAGCTGTGCGGGTGGCAAGGCGCCCCAGCTGGCCCAGGTTGCCAATGGAGCTGTTGTCGCTGTAGCTGCTGGTCTCGACTCTACGGAGGTGAGCGGGGCCGAGCGGGGTGAGTTGATTGGTGCACGTGGAATGGCGCGGCAAGGCGTCGGGTCGCACCTGGACGTGTCAAGCTGAGCTCGCAGCGAGTGCAATAATCGCCTGCTGCGCTGCGTCTTGCATGCGATTCGGCAGCTGGAGCAGCATTGTGACGCGTGCAAGCTGTGCATGTCGACGACTGTCTACTACTACGGCTCTGACCGCTGCGAGGCGAGTTAGGTGAACCCGATATGTGTATTCTAGCTGTGCACCGCGGTACAGTAGATGCACTTGGCGTTGAACGGAACCAGCGGCACGAACCCAGCACTCGTCCACAGGTCCACTCGCTCGAGTACCCGCTTCAGGTGGAAGCAGATACCGCCTCACTGCGCTGCGTTCCCACTCTGGTACGTTGAGCACAACCGCTTGTCGTCGCCCGCCTGGTGAGCGCCGCCTTAAGTGCGACCCAACTCCCAGTCCCCCGACTGCAAGGTGATCGTGTCCGTGTGCTTACAGCCAGGCGGCGGAGGTGTACAGCCCCCCATCATCCGTCCTTCAGGTAACCATGGGACTGCAGTAGGCGGGCTGGGTGCTGCACAACGCCGCTGGAGGTGTCCACGGCGGTATCACTCGCTATGCCAGCGACCGCGGCCCTACCTCGCCACCTCATACCCTAGCGGCAGGTAACACGCAGGTGACTTGCAATTTGCTGCTCATTGCGCTTTGCGCTTCGTCGATTTGCTGCCTGCTTTGCTTCGCCTCTCATGCCTCGGTGTATATCCGGGCGGGAGTTAACCTTTTTCTCTCCCTCTTGCAGTTCTTTGCGCCCCTCCAAGCCCTCGTTCACCCCAGCCCCTCCCTTCCTCCGCAGACCTAGACCTCCCTTATGCCCGGCCACGGCTTGGGAACAATCACGCTTGGCCACCGCGTCGAGCTCGATTGAACGCCCCAGCGTCCAGATAGCCTCCAGCGCATCCGATCCTTGGACAGCCACCACCACGCCTCAGCCGATGGCCAAGCTGCGCATTACCCACATACATGCACCCGGTCATCGCGATTGCGCGGACCGCATCGGGTCACACCGGTCAGAGGTCACATTCTCACTGCTCACATACACGCATCCCCCGCCCCGGCATACACGCATCCCCCGCCCCGGCCCCCACAAAAGGAACCCCCCCAGGGCCCGCTCTTACCCACGCATCCCTCGCCCCGGCTCGTGCAGCAACCATGCGACCGCAGCGCACGCGCATATCACGTGTCCCTGCTTCCCCCGCCCCCGTGCTTACCGCACTCCCCACGCCCACTCCCACAGCGCAGCCCCCAGCCCGCTCGCCTCTCTGCTACGCACCCCAAACCTCATCGCTCCGCGGCGGCGCTCCTTACACGGCGCTTCCGAGGTTCTGTGCGCTGCCGCTGGCTGCGCCGCCCTTGCCGCCCGTCATGCCGGCCATGACCGGCGGCCGCATGCCGCCCTGCGCCTGCGCCATCATGGCCGCCATCTGCATCTGCTGCTGCTGCGCCAGCATCTGCTGCTGCACCTGCGAGGCGTGGCGCGTGCGGGGGTGGGGAAGTGGGTGGTTGACAGGGGCCGGCAGACTAGGCACGCCTACAACACAGCAGCACTGTTCACAGCAACATGCAGTTCGCGCTGCTGCTGGCAATCACGCTCGCGCGCCCGCATACCGCCCGAAGCCCGACTGGGCTCACACATTTGAGCCCACACATAGCACATGCGCCAGGCCGATACGCGCCCGCAGCCAGCCCCTCAGCCCCTTCCACACCTGCGCCTGCTTGGCCAGCAGCGGCATGGCATCGCCTTGCGGGTACATGCCAGGCGCCGTGCCCAGCGCGAGCGAGGTGGCGGCGTTGTCGACGGCGGCGCGCTGCGCCCGCAGCAGCAGTTCGCGCTCGCGCTTGGTCTTGGCGAAGTCGGCAACGGCGTTCATGAGCAGGAAGGAGGCGCCGACCCACATGAGGAAGGCGCCCGCCACGACGCTGCCAAGCGAGTTGTAAGCGTCGTTGGTGTACCTAGGGCAGGGAGCCACCCTGGGTTAAGCCGACCCACTTGACGTACTAGGCTTGCGCGACCCGTAGATGACAAAAGGAGTAATACGCAGATGCGGCAGTCCCTACTTGGAGGCGTTCTTGATGGCGTCGGGCCGGCATTCGCACAGTTCGCTCTGGCGGTGGCGGACGGGGCAGCAAGGCGGGCCGGCGCGAGGTGGGCGACAGAACGGGGCAGTACTAGAACATAAGGTGTTGCAGAGCGCCGACCCACATTGCACGCCACAGGAAGCCCTGGCGCAGCACTTGCCACGGGCGCGGCGCACAATGCGGCTACGTGCTTGCTGTCGCGAGACCCATCAACAACAAACCCTGCCTACCAGGACCAGGAAGTCGAAATAGGTCAGGTCCAGGCAGTTGGAGGGGCAGACGGAGGGCATCGCTGGGCTGGGCGAGACGCCGGCTGGCAGGGCGTTCAGAGTCGCGTTCTGGCCGTTGGGTGCCACCGGCGACACGGGCGGCGTGGGCGAGGGCGGCAGCGGCGGCGGCGACGGCGGCGACGGCGGCGGGATGTAGGGCGCCAGCAGGTTCATGCGGGTGATCGTGTGCTCCAGGACGCCACGGGCGGTGTAGGCAGCGCCGTACCACAGGCAGCTGCCGAAGATAACGAACACGAGCCAAAACAGGATCGCCCACCACAGGGCGCAAAGGACGGCCTCCGTAGCCAGCCAGAGCCAGGAGCCGCAGACGGCCTTGCCTGAAGCGCCACAGGCACGGTGTGGGCGCGTCAGGGCGCGTGGAGTGGCGACGTGGGTCGGCGACAGGAGCTGCGAGAAGCCGGTAGAACCACAGCGGGGCAGGCCCGGGGATGGGACCTGGGCGCGCCCTGCAGCGCTCACCTCTCTGGTCAACGGCCTTCTCCATGCACGTCCGGCCACCTGACATGAGGACCATGGCAGCTGCCATGATGGAAGTGACCACCACCGCGCCGACGGCGGCGGAGTGGATGGACTCCAGGTACCCCTCCGCCTCCACGTTCAGCTCTCTAAGAGCCTTCTCGGTCGCATTCTTGGCGCTGCTTGTCCCGACACCCCTGTTGTACGACCCCGGGGCGTTGGGCAAGCGCAGGGTTGGGGATGTGGTGAGGCCGGCGAGGGGCCCGTGGCAGGCGCGCGAGTCAAACACCCGCCACGGCGGCAAGCTGCCGCCAGCTCGCTCACCAGACGATGATGCCCACGAAGATGAACAGGAATGCTATGAGGGCGACCCATGGCACGTAGGCCAGGTTCTTCTTGCTGCGGCAGCGGCAGCACAAGTTCGGCAATCGCGGTCAGCGGACTTGCCGCCACAGCGACAGCTGGTCGCAAGTGCAATTACATGGTTCGAGGGCCTTGCCTGGTTGCGGAGATGTGCATTCTTGCGCTCTTGTAAAGTTTTGCTTCCGCGAGCTTCTGCGGCCTACTGCCTCTGTCAAGAAACTATCAGCAGCATGGCAATTTACTCGAAAGCAAATATGTAGAGGAATGCTACTGTGCTTGTGCAAAGACGCGACTGAATGGACTCATCCTGCACGCCCAAAACTTTTCCGCAGGGCCCCGGGCTACCCCACCTGGTAACTACAAGTCATTGCTACATTGCAGCGCTGCTCCCAACGACCCAGCGTTCCAACCTCGCTCATTCGCCAACTTCACGTGCCGAACATCCTGTTTGCTGCTCAATTTCGACAATGCCGCTCAAAACGGCGTGGCAACAGCGTTTCAGCCGCGGCACGCCAAGCTGCACGCCGGGCTAACGATACGGCGTGGCACAGCTGGACCAGCTTGGCCATCCCCCGGACCCACTGGACCCCGGCACCTGAGCTCGGGCGCAATCTCCAGCGGCCTGCATGTCATTCAGCCGTCGGCGTTCCCTCGAGGAGGGCGGCCTGTCCCCCGCTGGCGGGGGCAAGGCCAAGATGCATAACGCCCTTCTCAAGGTGGTGCTGGCACACCAAGCCAGGGGCCGGCAGTCGGGCCCCTCGGCCTCTTTCCCGCTTCAAACTCAACATGCTTCCCAACCTTTCCCTTACATTGCCCTGTCAGCTTTCCACAGCCAACGCCTTTGCCAAGTCAAAGGTGAGCCTGCGCCCGCGCTCGCCCCTGCTCTCCTCTCCTCCGGCCCCTTCCAAACTACCCAGCCGGCCATCCCCCCTCCCTACCCTCGCCCCCCAAACCGCAGCCCTTCAGCGCCCGCAGCGTCCCCTCAGAAATCGCTCCCTCTGGCCCCTCCACCACCTCCCTTGCCGGCTATGTCTCCGACTCGGGGGTCCTGGGTCGCTCGGGCTCACTGTTCTTCGCCCACCCGGAGGGCTACGATCCCTCAATCATCGAGGAGGCCCTGGAGGCGCCCGTATGCTATGCGCCGCCGCCGCCCTCGCCCTGGTACGGCATGTACGACAGGTGGGTCGCGTACTGACCTTCGTAGCGTGTGGTGTGCGGTGACCTGCTGGGCTGCGGTACAATGCCTGGCTACTGCGCGTCTATCCATTGCCTGCTCGCCCCTCCACGGCTGCTTCGTGTCCTCCGTACTGCACATGCACGGCACAGCTACGAGGCGGTCATGGAGCTGCTGGCGGTGGCAGCGGTGGCGGACGGCGGCGATCGGGTGCGTGCGGTCGGGGACCTGCCGCAGGGCAAGGTTGGCACTAACCCGTCCGCCGGCCCGGCTCACGTCCCTGCTGCCCCTCTCCACGCTCCCCGCTCCCTATCCCCGGCTGCTTCCCCCCGCCTTTCCCCGCCTGCAGCGGACGCTGTCGGCCGTCTCCCGGGAGGCCCTGATTCACGTGGCGCACTTGGGGCTGGGCGCCTGCTGCTCCGTGGTGAGCGTGGTGGCGCGAGGAGGGCACACGACCCCGTCCCCTACACAGCTCGCTGTGGTGGTGGTGCTCCCCGGCCATGCGACCGCCGGCTTGGTAGCGGGTCGCGCATGGTGGGGGCACGCTCCACGCCTTGCGCACCCCCTGGCCCCTGCCCTTCCCTGTCTCATCGCAGGACCTGGTCGCCGCGCACTGCGCCGACGGCCGGCGGCTGCTGGCTGCCGCCAAGAGCTGCTGCCTGCCGCCCTCGGACCCCCGCATGCGCGCCTCGCTGCGGGAGGCGGCGCTGCTGCGGCGCTGCGCCGACTGCCCCTTCATCATGCAGGTGGGGGGGAAAGGGGCAGGGGGAGGGGGAGGGCGGGGTGGGCAGTGGAGGGATCGCGAGCGCGCTGCCTCAGGCCCGCAGGGCACACCGGGTAGTGGGCAAGCGGTGGGAAGGGAGTAGGGTTTGAGTTGCCTGCACGCCAGCACGCAGCAGTGCATAGTGCGGAGAGCGAGTCACGCGCGGTGCCCATGGTATGCTGCTGTGTGAGCCGTGCGATGCACCGCCCCGCCCGCCGTCGTCCTGCACGCTTGCGGAGCGGGGCACAAAGACACGCACGTCGCATACCCGCCTTCCCTCCTCCCGCCCCGACCCCGCAGCTCCTGGCGGTGGTGGACGAGGCGGCCTCGGACGGCGGCCAGGGCCCCGGCTCTGCCCTGTCCTCGGCCTTCGCCGGCTCGTGCCCCTCGCCCACGCGCAACCAGTCCTACGGGCCCCGGGACAGCTCCTCCTTCGAGATCGCCGCCCTCGGCGGCGGCGGTGGCGGCGGCGGTGGCGGCGGCGGCGGCGGCGGCACGCTGAGCCCCGTTAGGCTCTCGCCGCGCGCCTCACTGCAGATCCAGAGCACGCTCAGCACGCAGAGCAGCAGCATGCTAGCGACGGCGGCCGCGGCCGGCGGCGGCGGGGAATCGGGCGTGCGAGTGCCCTCCGGCACGAACCCTGGGGCCCCGGGCCTGCGCGGGCCCTCCGGCAGGACCCTTGGCGTCGCCCTCCACCCCGACATGGCCGCGCTGGCGGCGGCGGGGCTGCTTCAGCCCGGGGGCATAATGACCCATGGGACGTTCGGAGGCCTTGGCGCTGCTGGCATGGCTGGCATGCCGGGGATGGCGCTGCCGGGCGCGGGGTTGGTACCTGGCATGTTGCCCGGCCTGGGCACAACAGTCCTAGGGCTCGGCATGAGCATGGGCATGGGCGTTGTGGGCTCCCCGCCCGGGGGCATGGAGACCTACCTGGCCAGCCCCGCCTACCAGGCCTGGGCGCAGTGGCGTGGCGGCGGCGGCGGCCCCGAGGAGCTGCACCGCCAGCTGATGCAGAGGCTGCAGGCCGCCGGCGGCGCCTCCTTCACTGCCGCCGCCGGCTCATTCACCGCCGCCGGCAGCGCCTCGTTCGGCGGCGCGTCGTCCGGCTGGGAAAGCGTCGGCGGCGGTGGCGGCGGCGGGTGGGACAGCGCCGGCGGCAGCGCCGCAGGCACGCAGCACGACGCGTGGCAGGGCGGCGGCGGCGCGGCGGCTGTGGCGGCGGCGCTGGGGTCGTACGGCGGCGGCTGGCTGGTGGGCGGCGGTGCGCTGGGCACGACGGGCTTGGCCAGCCCGGGCCGGCGCACTCGCTCGGTGGACCACGGCACGCTGGGCATGTACGAGGGCTGCACAGGTGGGGCCTGGCGCCCGTGTTGTGCTGTGCTGTTGGGCATCCTGGGCAGGATAGCTGTCGTTGGGTCGCCGTGTGCGTCGTATCGGGTGACGCGTAGGTGCACCGGTACCGGCACCGGCACTTTCGCAAGTACCTCATGGGCGAGCCGTCGCGTTCATAGTACTGGATGCCGTGTGGGCATGTACGCGGGCGGCGTGGCTGAGACCGCCGGCGGCCCTAACCCCAGGAACCTGGCACAGCTGGCGTCTGGAAGGGTTGCCGGAGGAGTCGGAGAATCCCTTTGCCGCCACTGACCACCCCGCACGACCCCACGGCGCAGGCCTGGGCACCGCCGGCCTGGGGCCCCCCACCGGCGCCGCCGACGCCGACGCCGACGCGCCCAGCACCTACACGCTCATCATCGGCTGGGCGCGCTGCGGCGACCTGCGCCGCCTGGTGCAACTGCAGCTGGGCCGGGCGCGGCCGGCGGCTGCGGGGGCGGCCTCGGGCGCGGGCGGCGCGGCGGGCGGCTCGGGGTCGGCGCTGCCTGCTCCGCTGATGAGCGAGGACGCGGCCCGCTTCTACGTGGGCTGCATGGCGCTGGCTCTGGAGCACCTGCACGTCCGGCTCAACGTGGTGCACCGGGTGAGGCCACACGGTGTTGGGGCCGTGGGATGGGGCCAGGACCTCAAGCCCGCCCACCTTCTGGCCCCCCTCCCTTTGAATACCCCAGCCTGCCTCGCCCTCACTGCATACCCGTCGTCGTGCGCTGTGCGCGCCGGCTGCTGACGCGCTGCATCCGCCCATGCAGCGATCCGCATGTTGATCCCCTGATGTCCCCCTGTGCATGCCCCCACGGCCCGCCGGTCGCCTCCAGGACCTCAAGCTGGCCAACCTTCTGCTGCTGGCCAACGGCTACGCCATCGTGGGCGACCTGGGCACGGCCGTGGACCTGGGCTCGGTGCCGGGGGGCAGGCTCACCTCGCGAGTGGGCAGCCCGGGTGAGGCGGGGGAGAGGAGCCTCGGCAAGGTCAGGTGGCAACGGGCCCGGGCTACTGTCCCGGCCTCCGGCGGAGCGCGCGTGTACCGCAGCCTGTTACTTCCAGCCTGGTACATCCAGCCTGGTACATCCCCTGGGGGGAAGGGGTGGGTTCGGCTCATGCCCCCAACCCTCCTCCGCGGCCGCCCCCTCCCCGTGCCAGGCCACATGGCGCCCGAGGTGCAGAACCGCGACGAGGCGGGCTATGACACGGCCGCCGACATGTGGTCGCTGGGCGCATGGTGCGGCGCTGCGGTGCCCAGACACAGGGACATACCAGCACAGTGAACACGACCCGCGCGGCACGCCCTGGGTTGATGACGCGTCGGTCGTGCTGCTGTGTCCAGGCTGCGACCGCGCATGCCGCACACCGCGCAGCGCGTGCCGTGGATCACACACGGGCACACCCGTACGGGGCCCGCTCAGCGCAGTTCACCTGGGGGCGCCTGACCCCGCCGTCAACCCCCCCGCCCGCCCGCCCTGCCCTGCCCCGCCCCCCGCCGTCCCGCAGCATCTTCAG